>JAHBCN010004235.1:0-17500 GCA_019359885.1 Listronotus oregonensis | reverse complement strand
GTTATTAATATAGTATGATGTTAATAATGTATTGAAATAAAAAGGTAGATTTTGTCATGTTCTAGAGTTCCTAGCTTATAAAAAATGTGTTTAAAAAATAATTTGGTTTAGTGTATGTCCGACGAAATAAAAATATGAGTTTAAATCTTATTAATTTGGGTAAATCTTAATCACGACGGTATATTAAGGGCATTGTATAGAAAATAAAATACCAAAATTAAGCCACAGAATAACATTTTTAGAACCAATTGAATTACGTGTCACAGGATTGCGGAAATCAAGTTTTAGTTCCAAAAAAAGACACAAAAATCTATGAATAACTAGCCCGATTGGCTATAGGAAATCCCATGTAAATTTTGATACATTGAAATATTGGCTTCCCTATTGGATTTACAACAATTGTTTTGAAGTTATAGAAATGGCGAATAACGATAGGGACTTCTTACGCAATATTTGTTTTAGTGACAAATGCACCTTCACATTAAACAATGAACCAAACGTTCAAAACATCAGATACTGGAGCAAAGAAAATGAACACAGATTTGTATCTACAAGGACTCAATACCCTCAATAGGTAAACGTTTGGGCGGGTATATTTGTACATCGGATTATTGGACCTTTTTTCTTTAATCACAATTTGGAAACAGAAACTTTTTTAAAACTATGACAAAATCAAGTGGGTCTGGCATTGGAAGATATTGCACCTGACAATCAAGACATTTGGTTTCAAATGGATGGTTGTCCTGCACACAATTCACGAGAAGTAAGGGAATATGTTCAAAATGTTTTCAATGGACTCACTATGGGACCAAATTACACCATAAATTGGCCAGCTAGGTCTCCTGATCTTTAGCCAAACGACTTCTTCCTTTGGGGTCATATCAAAAATGTTATTTATACAAATTTGAGTTATCAAAATTTAGAAGAATTAAAAGTTTCAATTTTAGCGGCGTGCGATCGACTATCGGCATTTCAACTTCATAATGTAAGAACTGAATTTTATAACCGTTTAGGATATTGCTTAGCAGTAAACGGACGTCTGTTTGAGCATCTAATTAAAAAACATTATCTTTTAGTTTCAATGTGTTTGTGTTAAAACGTATTTTTAGACAGTATTTAAGTGTGTTTTTCACCTTCCTATAAAATTGTTCAATTATGTAAAAATCTCATTATGTAGTTCAATGTAATTACTTGTATTTATTAAATGATTACAGCCATTATTTTCTCTTCAATACTGTAAAACACGTTAAAATAACTAATACAAAGTAAAACGGGAATTAAAAAGTTGACAAGACATTTTATTTATTACTGGTGGATTCATTAAGGTATGTAGCAGGTATGCAACGATTCTACAAATAGTTTTTCTTAAGTAACTTTTAATTGCGTTATCAGAAAAAAACCAAGTTTAGTATGTGAGCTAATCTTATCAACATCATCAACGTCTTCAAAATAGTCTAATACAATTTTGTTGTAAATTCAATAGGGGAGCCAATATTTTAATGTATCAAAATTTACCTGTGATTTCCTATGGCCAACCTGGCGATGTACCACCCGGTATATGTATAAATATATCCTATTTAAAGCAGAAAAAAATAACTTTAAACAAAAGTTTTTCATAAATTAATGAATTTTTCTAAGCGTCATAATTATATATAGAAAAATCTTATTACAAAATCACCATGTTGCGATTTTTTTGTACTTAACCAACTTAGTTAAAACATATTTTTTAAAATTATTTGTGTAGGTCATGCAAAAACACAAAAAACGAATTTTGGGCAGTAATAAAAAGCACAATACTTAAATTCAATGGTTTTAAATATAGCAGCCTCCATTTTAATTAAGTATTTTAGTTATTGGCAAGGGTATAAACTATTTATTTTTAAATAAGTGAAAAAAACAAACAATTATATAAAAACTATAATAAAGAGCCTTAACAAAATTTGCTATAAATAATGGTGAAAGAAAAGAATTAATACCTCAAAATTGGTAAAAGGAAATATGTAAACAAAATTTACTTCAAAGCTTTAAATTTTAAACAAATAGGTTGTACAAGTCAAATAAATTTTTTACATAAAAGTGTTTAAAAAATCAGCCAAAAAGAATAAAAATTATACTTAGAAAAGGCTACCAATTAATTAGGTTTCATTTTAAATTAAAAAAATGTGTGTTTATATTAACAAATAAATTTGTTGCCAATATATCTCAGCTCCCCCAGATTTTAATGGTCATGGATGTATATTAATATTTTTTTAATAATCAAGATTTATTAAATAATACGATTTAGAGGAAAACTAAACAAAATTTTATACGGCTGTAACTTTCAAATTAAAGGTATTTCATTAATAGTCATTTTTCCCAATTTCCGTTTAACCTATGACCTAACATAAAATTGTTCAGAAATTACTTCTCTTGGACGATATGAAGGGACAATTAAACAATATTTTATTTTTGTGAAAATCATAAGCCTGCTTACTTAAATATTTATGAAAAATTAATAATTTTGAGAAGTTGGAGCTACGTATACAACGTCCTGCATGAAACTACATAAAAAAGCATATGGTACTAAAGTGGAAGAAATACAATTTCCTAAAATTCTATTTTAAATTAGGTGATGATTTAAAAACCAACTTCATAACTGGCGAGTTTTGCAGATAGCCAATTGCTCTAATTATTTATTTGTCAAATATTTTTCCCTTATTTATTTTTAAGTCTAATGAATATTAATAATAATATTTATTAAAAACTTGTTTAAAAACATTTTGTGACACATATAAAAAAGTGCAAAAAGTGCGTAAAATAAGAGCCTACCATGTATGTTAATTAACAATATTTAAAATGTGTTTCGCTAGTTAATTAAGGACTTTTTCAAGCATCATGTATACTACTAAATATGTTCTTTGCGAAAAAATATTTTTTTTAGGAATATGTTGATTTCAACTTATAAACCACTCTGATTTTTCAAATGTAAAAATTATTTGATAAATATTTTGTTTTATGAATTAAAGAATACAGCAGCTTTTTTACTATTTATAGGAAATTTTTAATGTTTTAACCTGTGGTTTAAGTCTATTCGCGCCGCAAAAATTGGATTCAATTTGGGGTTCGGGGTATAATGTTTTTCTCAAAAACGGTATAAGTTATCGACAATTTTCAAAAACTATATGAAAGCCAACACTTAAATCTAGGCTTCTGCTGTAATAGTTTTTAAAATTTGAATTTAGTTTTTAATATTTCCTTGAGTGAAAGTCACCCTAAAATCGGTTATGTTTAGATACTATTTTTTCTTAACTTAACTCATATTTCAAAAATTCGTTACAGCAGAGGCATGGAATATTCCCTTACCTTTAAAATGGTGTATAATTTATGTCATTTAAGTGAAAAATATTTACCGAAAAACGGTATCTCCTGTAGGCTTGCAATTGGAAACAACATCGCATCGATATACCGAATTTGGAAGAACCTAAAAAAATTAATATTTTTAATGCAGTTAAACGAAAATTGTGGTAGTGGGAGTTTGTTAGTCTCTGCCCACCGTCTCCGCGTCCTTTCGCCCGACCCCTGAGGTGTAGCGTAAATGCACTCTTAACAATGCAATATTTGCATTTGTTTGTTTGTTTGTTCCGTATTTTGGCTTTGATTTCTTCCAGGAAATCGTTTGCCAGCTCTCCCCTTTCCAGACACACGTTGCGGGCAACGTGAGCTTTCCCAGGCTTCGTCAGTGGAATTTCTGGATTGTCGGGCTCGAAACCCCCGGAAATTCCGAAATTTTCACCAAACTTAAAATTTTCCAAAAGATTTTCTTATCTTTGCAAGGCACAAAAAATGGAAGTCCGACCAGAAACTGCTACCGGTATCACGCATGACCGCTTTCTGTCAGTACTGCTCCTTTCTGCTGATCGTGCAACCATCTTCCGCCATAAGGAAAATTCCTCGTGCGTGGGGCTCTCAGAAAGAAACAGGTATAGGAATCTTCGTTCACGGCGCTTAGCCCCAGAAGAAGGACTCCATCGTTTGGCTTGAGTTTCTCCTTGATCCCCGATGGTAAAAGCTGTTGATACAGCGCCTTCAGCCGCCTTCCCGGAAAAAACTATGTAGTTTTCTTATCGCGAGCACTTCACTGATCGGAGGTAAAACAGGAACTGATTTGCATTTGTTTTCTTTTTTTTTTTTGCCCTGTATTGTTTAAGGAGGGTTTAGACTAAACAACATGCCATAACAAATTATTTAAACCAAATAAAAAATTTTGATTTATTTGTTTAAATACATTCAATCTATTATTTCAAACAAATTAGAAACACTTAATCCTATGACTATAAATAAGGCACTGTCTACAATAAATACAAAAATTCTAAATTATTATATTTATGTTATGTTCAGTAGTTAAAAATACATTAAAATTTTAAAGTATACAAAAATTTGAAATAAAAATATATTTTTAAAAAAATATTATTTAAAATAAATCCGTAACAAAATAATATAGTGGGGATAAAAAATAAATAAAGCAGGTGAGAGCAAAAAAAAAAGATAAAAATAAATATGCCCAAAGCTTTTTTTACAGATTAAAGGGTTTGTTTTAAAATATTTTTTTCTGTAATTCTTTCATCTGCGCAAGGTCACTTTTTATCTTTTTGAAGTTTTTTTATTTTTGGAACAGTCCATGAATGCTTGTATGGAGCCTAAGGTACCGGAGGTGCTGGGTTTCTAGATTTTCTGCTACAATTTTTATTTTATGGAAGAAAAATACGGCAGTTGCAATTTTTTTTGGAGCAACTCTGCTATTTTGGTAATTTTTAGGTACCAACAGAAAAATATTTTAACTCTATAGAGTTACCTTAACCTAAAAGTGTAGGTTAAAATATATTAATACATAACAATTGAATTTGGACATTTATTTTTTATTTAGGAATTACAAAATAATTAAATAGGTTGTTAAAAAAATTATTTTAGTGAAATCCTTTATCAAAACAAATTGCAGGAATAAATTTTAAATTAGAGAAATAATGGAAAAATTTCAGCAAAAAATATTTTACTTAAAAATATTTTTAACTGTAAAAACACATTTAAGATTTTTTAAAAATTATTTCAGCAATTAATATTCTTTTCTATTATCTGTTAATTTATTATACAAATATGTCCTGGTATATTTTTAAACATTAATTTAATAAATTATGAGCCACAGAGATTTTATCAATTATTTTAAGAATCACTTGAGTGCGGATAACAAGCAATAATGCATAAATATGGTAGTAATATTTGCTATAAGGATCTATTATGGTTTAATTATCACAGTCGAGAACTATTAAGAGAGCACTTAATAGAGCCACACGCACCCTCGATCCTCGAAGGTATTCCAATTCAATGAAAATGAGCTTGTTAACGGCATCGACAAACGACAATCAACCATGAAATTCAATTTAGTTAAGATTCTTCTTAACCTAAGGTTTAATAAGAGAAGTAAATTATTATTTAGGTGATTTGTAACTTAAGGTTCTCTGTATATTAGTATATTATTATTGTGGATGTGTAGTGTTTTTATTAACACACAGTATATTCATTTACTTTAGAGCTATAGTCGAGAAAACAAAGTAATGCACAAGGGATTTTTTGTGCAGTAAGATGGATTTGAATGCGGTTTTTAGCATTCGATTCTTATGAACGTCTACAAACTTTGTAAACAAATTTAATTAATGGGAAATAAAAAACTGCATTTGTGCATTAAAAAAATGCATTTTAAAGTTTGCAAATTAAAAAAAATAAGGTTAATAATGATGAAAATAAGCCCGAATTTGTTACTTGGAGGTTTTCGAGATCGCTGAACCCGAATGTCATATTGGCAAGGGCCTACGAAGTATAATATACCTGGTGCGCGCTAAGGATAATGTAAAAGTCGTTTTCTGGAGTTTAACGACAATTCCTCCTAATATCAGCCCAATTTTGTTACTCAAGGTTTTGAGGTCGCTGAATACGAATAACATAAACAAGGGCCTGCGGAGTACCTGGTGCGCGCTAACGATGGCGTAAACGTCGTCTTTTGAAGTTTTACGACAATTCCTTCTAATATCAGCCCAATTTTGTTATTTGCGAAGTTTTCGGGGTCACTAAACACGAATATGAAATTGACAAGGGCCTGCGGATTACCCGGTGTGCGCTATGGATGGTGTAAACGTCGTCTTCTGGACTTTTACGACAGTTCGTCCTAATATCAGGCGAATTTTTACTCGGGGGGTTTTTGTAGTTGCTGAACAGAAATATGAAATTAACAAGGGCCTGCGGGGTACCCGGTGCGCGCTATGGATGATGTTAACGTCGTCTCCTGGAGTTTTATTGCCTAATGTCAGCCCAATTTGGTTACTCGTGGGTTTTTGTGGTCGCCGAATACAAATATGACATTGACAAGGGCATGTAAAGTACTAGGTGCGCGCTAAGGATCGTGTCGTGAACGTCGTATTCTAGTACCAGGTACCAGACCATGGTCCGGATAGGTTAATGTCAATGTCGTCTTCTGAAACTTTGTGGTAATTTGTTAAAAATTAAAACTTATAGTTTCTGCTTATGGTATTTATTCATAATTTTTTTTTGATAATATTTTAGTATAAATAATACAATACAGGTACTCCGCAGACCCTTTTCAATATTATATTTGTGTTCAGCTACCTCGAAAACTTCCCTCCATCGACTAACAAAATTGGGCTGATATAAGGAGGAATTGTCATAAAACTCCAGAAGACGACGTTTATACGATTCATAGCGTACACCAGGTACTTCGCAGACCCTTGTCAATGTCATATTCGTGTTTAGCGACCCCATAAACCCCCCGAGTAAAGAAATTGGGGCTGACATTAGAAAAATTTGTAATAAAACTCCAAAAGACGACGTTTACATCAACCTTAGCGCGCACCAGGTACTCCGCAGGTCCTTGTTATTATCATATTCGTGTTCCACGACCTTAAAAACTCCCGAGTTACAGTAATACATTTTTAATAATTGCAAACTTTAAAATGCATTTCGAAAATGCATTTTTTAATGCACAAATGCAGTTTTTCATTTTCCATTAATTAAATTTGTTCACAAAGTTTTTAGACGTTCATACGAATCAAATGCAAAAAACTGCATTCAAATCCATCTTACTGCACAAAAAATCCCTCGTAAGGCCTATTTATGTGCTACGTTTCCTCGAATACTAGTATACTTTTTATTATTGAGCCTATAACAGATTATAAAAAAATTAATAATTTTTTTAAAATAATCTTAAAATTAGCCCGATATAATCTGAAATTAAAAAAATTCTATCATCCAAATCAGAGGTCGGTAAATATTTATGTCTCGTGATTTGCCACTTGCCAAGTTTTTTAGTTGTGGGTAAACCCTCAGCTTACCTAACGGTGAACCATGGTAAATGTATCAATTTAAATGTGTTTTAAATAGTTAATATTGTGCTATTTACTATAAAAGTTTTTTTTATTTATGGAGTCCTTGCAGTCGACCCCTGGGGTCAAATAAACAAAATGTAATAAAAGTGCCAAGCGTATTATTTTAACCACGCTTTTAGTAGCTTCACCTGTATCTATCTATTTATCTATGTTACGGAATCTTTCAACTTAACTTTTACCTATTTTAGGATGTTCTGACTAAGATCATCTAAAAAAAAACACTTTTTTAAAATGACAATTCTTGCGCCTTCGCCAGTTTTTATTTTGTTTTGGGACGAAAAAAAAAATTATAGAAAAAAAACTAAAAAACACGATTTTATAGCAAACCGAACTAGAGTAGAAAATATTTCAATTATAGTAAGGAAGCGTGGGGTGCATTCTATTATATTTTTATAACAACTCTAATTTTGTAAATAGCTACCAATAACAAAATTTTAACTTTTAATATCAAGCACCTCACGCTTTTTTACTATAATGGAATTATTTTCTACTTTTTAATTCGGTTTGCTAATAAAGCATGTTGTTTAGTTTTTTTAAACTATAATTTACTCTATTTTAATCGTTTATACTTTTATAGTATTGGTGGTAAAAAATGCATTACGCTTGTTGCACAATAGCAATTAAAAAAAAAACACAAAAATATTTTTTTGCATGTTTTTTACGCCATGCTGTAAAAAAATATCATCGCAATTTTAGTAAAAATCCGTTAGATACTTAATTTAATTAAAATTATTAATAATTTTGCAATTCAGTTTAGTTTAATAAAAAAGGACTGCTTCAAACAATTCCAAAGGAAAATTCGTGATTTCTAAAACTACTTTTATAAATAAAACAGTATTGTTCAAGCTTTTTTCTGGGTAGTTTTAAACCATATCACGCCAAATAAATATATATTAAATATTTAGCCATATAGTAGTTACATACTAGTTAATTTTCCAAATATCGGCATTTAATTTAAATCGTAACAATATCTGCCTCTTACTTTACCCTCATCCTCTGATTCTTTCAATTTCCCCAATGACATATAAGGATAATTTCGGCATTTAACCTAAACCAAAAAAAAAAAAATTGCAATTTTTAAGCAAAGTATTAGGTTCGCCAAAACTTTAAAATAGGATATATAAAATTGATAATATATTTTAACATTTCCAAATTGGTTACTTACATCGAAGATGCAACATGATTTATACTATAATTTATGGTATTACTTGTACTCCGTATGTAATAGACACATAGAAGGGAAGTTTAATATTTTATGCCCAGCTGCAGGGAAACTTCTCCCCGGTCTTTGGGGAATAGTGCGTTAAGAATACGAAATAACTTTATAAATAATACGGAAAAGAAGTCAGGAAAACGCCCACATTTTGAAACTGGACGTTTAAGTTTCGGAACTTAATAGGTTTTATTTTTAGCAAATGAAATTTGAAAAAAACCAAAAACTATACTTTGGTATGGTAACGATTAACCTTGCAACATGCCACAGAAACTTTTATTTCTCCTTTTCATCACTTTTTATTTTGCTGGGTTATCAGACGCCCAATTACCAATTCTCATATAAACAACTTCAAAAATAACGAATTCAACTCTACAAACTTTCTTCCCCATTTTAATCCCCCAAAGGATGTACCCAATTCAAAAACGTTAAAAAATTTAAACATATTATTTTTATTTGTAATTTATAGCCTACATAATTTAGAAATGGCGAAGATAAATACAAAGTCCCCCTTCCCATTCTACCCCTTTAGAGGAAAGTTTCCAAAAAATTATGGTTTTTAGCTGACTACTCATAATCTATCTCCGTGCCAAGTTTCATCTTTATAGGTTAGGTAGTTTTTGAGATGCCGTGATTAGTCAGAGTAAGAATGTTATCCTCATTTTAACCCGCCCTAGGTTTAGGTTTAGGTTTAGGTTTAAAGTGAGTGGACTTTTTACGCCCTCCACTGCGACTGCTCGGTCTATTGGGGCTCACACCTTTTTATATTCCTCCCAATAGGATCAGACTTCTAATGAATCCAATATCAGATTGGGAGAGAGAGTTCTTACATCTCCTCTTACTCGTGTCGCTACCGGACACGAGCACAATATGTGTTCTGGTGTCCCTGTCTCCTGGAAAATATGACAAACAGACAATTAGATCCGTCATGCCCTCCTCTCCCGGTCTAGTGACGTGGGTAGCTACCAGGTCCTTGTTACATGAACCAGATGTTCCTTTTGAGGCCGCATCTCCGGCCTTTTCCTATGAAAAGGGTCCTATCCACTTTGTGTCTAAAGCCAGAAAACCCGTTTCCCTACAAAAGCGGTTCTGTCAGCCTTCTGTTTGGATTCAGGGATCCCTTCCTAAGCACCTGTTTGTTCGGGATGGATTAGCCCTTCCTCGTGAAACAGGTGCCTGTGACTTCAGGGGAACGTTTCGAAACGGATTCACCCGCTTCGGTCGGCGCACCTTTGTCTGCTTGTGTCCTTGGATGGCGGTCGATATATATGATACTGGCAGTATAAAATAATGACTCGCGTAATAGAAAACAAAAAGGACATGTGAAATGACATTTTTAATTTACAATGACATTTGAAATAAAAAAATAAATAAGTTTATGACAGAAAAATACTCAGTAGTTGAAAAAATTCATAATAGACTCATGCGCAGTAGATTAAAATAAATTAGGTTAATTTTAGGACTAACGCATGCGCAGCAGAATAAAATAAGTAAGGTTAAGTTTATAAAAGACGCATACGCAGTAAAATAAAAATAACATTGATCACGTGAGCTAAATTTTACGCATGTGAGGTAAAATGAAAATCATGTGCGGTAAAATAAAAATGATGTGCGGTAAATTTACCGCATGCACAATTAACCTTCTTCGAGTATAACGCGAAAGGCATCATCTTTGAAAGCACCAGGTTTACCTATCTCCCTCCATTGTAAAGTCTAAATCCGTTTCAGGAAAACAGCGTGATAGTAATTTTTTATTCATCCTTTGCCAAGAAATTACAGGGAATGATTGAATGGCTAGTCTTTGTCGATCAAATAAGGTTGTTACGCTGTTTACCGGCAATACATGTACTGACTAAGGAATGGCAGATTTCAATGTTTAACCATGTTTATCATGCTTAAATAAATTATTTTATTGATGAAGCACTAAGTAAAAAAAACTCTATTTAAAAGAGACATAACATAAATTATTATTTGCTACGAAAAAGATAATCGATTTGAATTATTCTGTAAAACGGCCGCTCGTTTCTTTGGCATTATTATCTCATCACAAGTTGATAAGGAATCACAAACATTATCTTCTTGTATTTTTTCATATTAGCAAGTTTCGAAGCCTATCATTCAGATTTAATTTAGAAAACTTCATGACTTCCAGAAATATTTAAAAACAAAATACATGTATTTAATTTTCTTTCTTTAGAAAAAATAAACTGCTGATCTTCCATCAAAAAGAAGGCTTTACAAATGTAATAAATTCGGGCCTTGATGCAAATGAAGCTCCTTCTTCAATCTGAATTCAGAACAATAATAGGCTATTAGAGTTATTATTTGCATTTTAGGTTCTAATTTATTCAAATGGCAAGGGAGGTCAACTGATAATATGCTTTATATGATTTTAGAATTTCTTAACAAAACTAGGACTAGATTCCGATATTCTGTCAAGGCAACTATACCCCTGGGGCGACTATCCGGGTTTTGCCCTAAATAAATTATTTTATTTTGATGTAAGGCAGTTAAAAGTAAATAAATTACATTTGTCTTATTGTTTATGTTATTGCTTTCTACAAAAACTCTATTTTAAAAGACAGACCATAAATTAAACATTAAATATATTATATTCTACGAAATAAGATTAATCTTTTGATTATGAATATATTCTAGTTAATAAATAGGCCGCTCGTTTCTTTTTTGGCATTATCCAGCCATCAATCACAAAAGCTTGATAAAAAAATCTATCAAACTTATTTAGTTGCTTCTTGTATTCCTTATTCATATATACAAGATAAAAGAAAATCGAAGCCTATCATTCAGATTTAATTTAAAAAACTTCTATGACTTCCAGAAATATTATTAAAAACAAAATACCATGTTTTTAATGTTTCCTTTTTTTCCCTTTAGTAAAAAATAAAAACTGCTGATCTTCTCAAAAAAAAGGACTTTTACAAATGTAATAAAAATTCGAGGCCTTGATGACAAAATGAAGGCTCCTTCTTCAATCTGAATTCAGAACACTAATAGGCTATTAGAGTTATTATTTGCATTTTAGGTTCTAATTTATTCAAAATGGCAAGGGAGGTCATACGTGATAATATGCTTTATATATGATTTTAGAATTTCTTAACAAAACTAGGACTAGATTCCGATATTCTATTAAATGGTTATGTCATTGATTTTAGGTAATTATGGCTTTTTAACCAAAATCGACTACCATAAACCATAGAAAAAAACCATAAACCACTATTTATAAATATAAATAAACCTATAAAAATAAATTTTTCAAGAAGTAATTGACATTGAGCATATTGATTAATTATTTTAAACATAGATTTACCAAATTTTTTTTTTCATATTTCTAGTATCCGGTAATATATATTTTTAATAAGTTCTCTTAAAATTTTAAATAATTTATCACAAAGAAAAATTTGTTTTGGTTTGTTACCAAATTAAAATAAAAAAATCTTAGTCTTTCGATCATTTTTCTTTAATTTTAACTGATCCTAGAAATGAACCCAAACCCAAATTAAATTAAACTAATTATTGTTATTTATTTTTATTATTAAAAAAGCATAAAACTTGCCTGTTCATATTTTATAATATATAGCCAAAGATAACTAATTCTGTAGGTAAATTCTTCTTGCTCAACTAAGTTTACTTCAAACTATATTTTATTATTATTCTTTTGTTTATTACTTTTTGTTTAAACTTAGATATTTACCTAAAGTATAACTGAGTAAGCTCTGTTTTAACTGCTACTTCCTGCACAATAATTATCACACTTTTAATCCAAGACCTATTTATAAATAATTTTTTACAAAGTAGATAGGTTCTTATTTTTCTAAAGTATTACTTTAGCAAAAATTAACTTTCACGTTTTCATAATGTTGATATTGGCATTTTTACTCGTTTTGCTTAATATGCTTTTTATTTAATATAATTCTAAATCTTTCCTTCTTTTAATAAATTTATGAATTCATGTTGAGCTGGATTGAAAATTAATTAGCTGCATTTTTAAAAATTCGAAAAATGTTTTTTCGTTCACAAATTATTTTGTTGTGTACCATCATTGGCACGTGTGCCATTGGTTCGTCGTCACTGCAATAGAACTTGTTTTGGCCGGTTCTACTATACCATATGATGAAATTTAAATAATGTCTATTCTAACTTTAAATTTTAACCTCTGAGGAAGACGTGGGGATAAATTATACCATTTAAAATGTTTATTGTTTATTTCTTTATTTTTTTCAATTTGGTTGTTCTGTTTTTACAAAACTTTTGACCTCTAAAATAATTTGTTACTGTACACTAATTACTTACACGATCTGTCAAAATCTTAATATATTCATTTAAAACTAATGTTAATTTTATTTGGCATACTCTCAATCTATAATTTTTCTTTTAATTTAATTTTTCCGAAAATTTTATTAATATATGCCTATGACTTATACAACTTGTCAAAAATAAGGTTTTCTTTAAATATATTTATATACTAAATTGGTCAAATTGATTTAAATAATAAATATCCAAAAAATAACCTTTTACGAAAACAATCTATTTTTATATAATCCAGTTAATAAATAAATAAAAAAGAAAAAAGATTTTTCTAGAATATTAAAAAAAGCGGTCAAAGTTTTTTTTTCACAATATTTTCGGAGTATCTCATTAATTTAATGACATTTTTTGGAAAAATGGTTTGTTATTAACATTTCTTTTTTATAATGAGACCTAAGCACGTGTTTAATGATCCCAGAAAATTTCCTTTGCCATCTTTCTTGCGTTTTGATGATAAATTGTTTTGCCCATCTGCATTTTTCAGCCGTTTCCGGAGTTTTAGAAAATCTGTAGAATAAATGCTTATTAAAAACTTATCATCTATTGAAATGCTTTTTAATGCACATCATTTGAAAGCTTAGAGTGTCTAGTTTCTTAATGTACTATTTTCTTTTTAATAAAGTCCAACAGACGTACAACAATGTATTTCCAAACCCGTGGACCAGAAATTCGGTAAGAAACTACCACATCTATCCAGTGTGGAATGTTATGGATTTTTCGACGGCCGTTTTTGCGAAAAAATATTGGTGTTGCGAAAAAAATGGTAGTTACCATTTTTGTATTTTAAGGAGAACTTTATTGTTTATCTAAACAAAAATTCTCTAATTTACATATTTTGGCAGATATTCGCGGGAAACTAATTTTTGGGACTTGGGGGCCATTATCAGCGGGTTCTTACGTCGGAATCGTGATAAACTTTTTCTCACTCGAAAGCATCGGCGAAGACCTAAGAATTGCGCTACAAATGAAAACTTTACATATTTATTTACAGCTTTGGGTACTTTCAGGTCTTCAGTTACTGGACTAATAACTAATATTTACGATTTCTTTTACTTTTTGAATAATATATTTTTGACTACTCTATAAATTATACATTCATAATTTCAAAAACCATACACAGGCTATATATTTATATCCAAATTAGACCTAATTTAAATGTTCTGTTGTGTATTTAGGGTATGGCATAGAATTAGTTACAGATACGGGTATATAGAATAAGGATGCACACCACGGCCTAAACACATAACCCTAAATTAAAACTCTCACTAAAAAACTGTGTAAATATAGATTCCTAAACTCAGTGTTTTTCAATAACTTTCATGCTAATTTGTTTCACTAAAAGGTCATATTATTATTTTTATTTTGTATATCCATAAGTTTTTTATTAAGCACCTATGAAACATAACTAAAAAAGTGATGAGGTCACCAATAAGCAGAGCTGTCGGTAATTGAATTAAAATAATTAAAAAATCGTATTCAATTACTTCTCAGTAATTAAATTACTTTTAATTCAATTACTTTCCGGAAAAGGTAATTGTATTTGTATTATCAATTAATAGGATAATGTAATCGTAATTGATTTTCACGAATCCCAAGTAATTCAGTTACTTAGGAAAGACTGTCAAAAGTATCTTAAATGTACTTCAATTACAATACCAATTTTTATTATATTACTACGAAAATTAATTACCTTTTAGAAAAGCTGTGAAGTTTGCCAGCCAGAAAGATTCATTAAAATGCACGTTGCATTTTTAAGTAAATTGAAAAAGTCTTGAAATACCACCAAGTATTTTACTTGAAGTAAATCCAAGTACTTGAAGTAAATCAAAGTACTTAAAGTAAAACAAAGTACTTGAAGTAAAACAAAGTACTTGAAGTAAAACAAAGTACTTGAAGTACACCAAAGTACTTGAAGTAAACCAAAGCACTTGAAGTACATAAAAGTACTTGACAAGTACTTTTTATTTACTTAAAGTATTGTTTTTACTTCAAGTACTTTTTATTTACTTGAAGTACTTTCTTTACTTAAAGTACTTTTTTTTTACTTGAAGTACTTTTTTTACTTCAAGTACATCGTGATACTTCAAGTACTTAAATAAATACTTCAAGTAACTTACTTGGTCAAATCAAGTAAAAATCCAAGTATCTTTATAAAAACTAATCAAGTACAAGGACAAGTTCCTCCTAATATAAAGTACTTGAAGTAAAATACTTGAAGCACAAAAAAGTACTTCAAGTAAAATTTTACTTGAAGTACTTCAAGTTTTGACAGCTCTGCTTAGGAAGTGACTCGATTACTTATAAAGTAATTTAATGACTTGGAAATTAATTCAATTACCTAATAAATAATTAAATTACTACGAAAAATTCAATTACCTTTTTTTATGAAAAGCTGCTGGAATTTTGGCCAGCCAGAAAGAGCATCTTAAAACATGGCGGGCCGCGTTGAATCCGGCGAGCGCCTCCTCCGGGCAGATTTAGTATTTTTGATTGATGCTTACCGCCACCGTTTTTATATATTTTTTTGTTAAAAAAACTGTTGATGTTTGGGGTAGCATAAAAAGAAATTTTTATTTTAGAGTTATTTAATGTTAAATTTGCCGAGAAAGCAGTTTGAATAGTGTGACGTGCGCGAATGGTGCTTATTGGCATATGTGGTAATTTAAATAAAATAATTGCTAAAATATTTAATTACTTTTAGTTGTAATTGATAATTGAATAACTTTTAACAAATATGCTAAAAATTGGTAATCGTAATTTACTAATACTTAGAAGGGGGAATTGGTAATTGTAACAAAATTACTTTAAAAAGTAATTGCGACAGCTCTGCTAATAAGAATCAATATTGCTACTGTTTGTTATGGTTAAAGGAATTTAAGAGTGCTTTTTGATAATGTTTTCATTCCATGAAAAGTATTTTCAAAACGAGTGGTCGATATCAGTATATAATATATTATAGACACCAAAAACAGCGTAGGTTTTCTATAGAGTTGCCGCGAGACACGAGATACGCGACGTCTCGTCTCGTCTCGTCTCGAAGCCATTTTGTCTCGTCTCGAGAGCATTTTGTCTCGAATTTCGAGACGAGACGAGACGAGATAAAATCCTTCGAGACAAGCTCGAGACGAGACGAGACGAGACATCTCGAAAAACTTTAATGACTTAAAACTTAAATGAACTAACTGTAAAAAATCTCCAACAATATATTTCTAGTTCTTAAGAATTATTCAGGTTGTTTAAGATTTAGTGTTACAAACTTCGACAGCAGTTGGATCTTGCAAAAATAAGTTTTTATAAAGATAGGTCAAGTAATGCATCGTTTCAGAAATTTGGTGTTAAAAAAAAGAAGCTAAAATTAATTGCTTTAAAAAGCATATCACCCTGTGGTTTTATTATTTTTTAATAATTTTGAATATTTTACTCATGTACATATTTTCCCATAAGAGCAGTGGTATTATGGAAAAATTACAGCGGAAATTCCACGTCGTCTAGGCAATGTGGTTTTTCCACTTACTGTCAAATTGACAATACGAAATTTTTAAATAATAATGACGGTTTGTTAAATGAATATTTAATTTTTAGTTAATAAACTTTATCTACGTTTTTGATTCGTGAAATATTCTCCCTAAATACCGCTCGTGCTTTAAAATTGACCAGATAATTTTTTACTTATGCGTGTTTTCTTTAAAAATTTCACTTGTCTTGGTTGTGGTATTAACCACGATAAAATAACTTAAAATACAACCATTTTGTCTCTTGTTTTTTTTTTTAATTTTGCTTTGCTTTCAAGAAAAAAATTAAAACCGATTCTTTTTTTACACCCTTTTGAAAAGTAGGAGTTTTACTTTGTCTCTCGAAAAAAAACAAATAACGAAAAAGTTGTATTTTAGGTTGTTTTATCAAAATAATTGTTTTAAAAAATTATGTACAATTAAAGCTTCTTTTTAACTTTAGCGTATTTCCAATTTCGAAACGATGCATATTTGGACTTATGTTTATAAAGACTTTTTTTGCAAGATCTAACTGCTGTTAAAGATTTTAAAACTATTGTAACTCTGTATAATTATAAGAAAAATTTCTAGAAAACATTTTACCTGTGTTTTGTAATAGAGTTTATGACTAATGTTCCATTATCTTTTAGATTTTTTTTTCTATTTTGTGGACTTTTTATGTCACTTATCTGTTCTATATTTTAATTTTAAATAAAAAATCAAATTATTAGGTTCTTTACTTTACTTTTAGTTGCATATTATGGGTGCCCGTAAAGTCTGAAATCACCACTTTTTTGAGAAAAAAACACAATTTTAAGAAAAGCTCAATCACGTTAACTTTTATTTTACAACGCGTGAAATAAAAAAATATAAGCATTTATACAGGGTGTTCCAAAAAAGAGATGCATCATAAACGGGACAGCCCGTATTTTTTACGTACTTTGTTTCTACGGTTTATTTAAAATGTTTTTCATTAGGTGTCTATGCAGAGGGTTGTTTTTGCATGTTTTTTTATCAGTTGAGGATTATTAATTATGTTT
>JAHBCN010004234.1:0-66127 GCA_019359885.1 Listronotus oregonensis | reverse complement strand
TCACAGCGCCTATGTAATAAAAATGGTACACCCATGCGTAGCGACTCTCATAGGCATTTTTGAAAATAACTAGGATAATTTTTTCCTATTTTTCCTATTTAAAAATTTAATAATGAAGACACAAAAGAATAATATCAAAAACAGTTGGATATCTTCTTAATCTCAAGCTAGTAAAATTTAATAATCCTATATATCTTTTAAGAACAATTTATACCTTTAAGACACTAGTTTAAAAGACTTTAAACTTTATATAAAGAATATGCTGACTTCGTTAATATTAACTTTTTACATTTTTTTTTCTGTAGAACCACTTTTTAAAATGTATCATTACCATTTTGGACACCCTATATATCCACAACAGATTGCTTATTTTTTTATCGAACCTTTACCGATTGTAAAGTTATTAGGGGCAATTCCATACTTTAATTACTTTACTGTTTATCTCATATCTAACAAATAGTTCACCTTTATTAGTGCTCTAAAAAATATGAAAACATATTTTCTGTATCATTCGATTAGTAAAGAATAGTAACTTAAAGTCAACTATTTTTTTTTTGTTTAGCAACAAATCTGATGTTAAAAGATTTTTAGAGATGAAGGAGATCAATGAAGATTTATGAATCTATTTGTGACTAAAAAATACTTCGTGCTTTCAAAGGTAGGTAAAGATCCTAAAAATCATTTCTTTACTATTTAGGAGACAAAAATTAACTTTTTGTTTCAATGTTTAAAATTTCCTTTTTACAATAACTCAAAAGTATCAAAAATTTCACCATAGAGTGTGTAGTAGAAATTTGGCTTCAATAACACTAAAATCTTGAACTTCCATTGTCTTTATTTGTTGATTGATATCCAACGTTTCGGTTAGTGGTGTATCTCTAACCGTTTTCAAATGATAACAGCTTGAAATACATCACTAACCGAAACGTTGTGTATCAATCAACAAATTAAGGCAATGAAAGTCCAAGATTTTAGTGTTATTGAAACCATAATATTGTCTAACAATTAAAAAAAAATCGCCTTAAAGTGCATACGAGTTGTTTTACATATACAATAGTTGTAGTAAAATTTGTAGTGAAATTTATGGAGAAAATGTTCTTAACAGTTTTCAGAGGAGGGCTATCGGTTCTACTAGTAACTGACTCGGTCATTTGCTCTACTATTTCGAAGAGTGGTTTCAGTTAATATGTATGAATCAGAGATATGTTACGGGTCTCGGCGTCCTGAACAATTGTTTCCAAAGCTCTTAACTTAACAAATTCTAAAATAAGGTATAATTAATCCCAAAAACAAAGAAAAAAATTGTTTTAATAAATGCCAATAAAAATATTTTCCAATAGAACCCCATATTAAAACTTTCGGACACAAACTTTATTCCAAAATTTTATGGGCGGCAAAACAAAATTGTTTATTTTTTCCCTTTTTTTTTTTTTTTTTTATTTTCCCCCGACCCAAATTTTTAAAAACTTTTTTTGGGAAATTAATTTTTTTTCAGGGTTTTTTTTAAAAAAATTAACCAAAAAAAAATAAAAAAAAAATATTAAAAAAAAATTTTTTAATTTTATACCCCTATGTGCTTTAAAATTTTAATTTGGGTTTAAAGACATATTTTATTAAATAATTAGGTTTTTTCCTAAGATCTTACTGTAAAAAAAATTAGTTTTTGAAAAAGGGAAAAAGAAAAACTGTTAAAATTAAAAAAAATTTTTTTTTTATTACTAAGTTGTGTTGTGGTCTTAAAGGCTGAAGTAGTTACGGTGTGGTGTAGGTATAAGTATGCATGCATAGTTTTAAATTTTTAATTAAAAGTACTATATAATTTATTGCTTAAAAGATGTGTTAAATGTAAGTAAATTACAATATTTTTTGGTTCTTATCATTAACCTAGAAAAGGACACCCCTGTAAGTAAATATATAAAAGATAAAAAAGGGATTTTTTAATTGTTTATAAAAACCTATTTTAGTGTGGTCATTTAAGTGTGCAATATCTGGGATTTTTTTTTTTAATGGCACAATCAAAATACAAATATTGCCAAAGTTGCTGCATGTTCGATAATCATATTAGGTGCACTTAGAATGGTTGCAAGTCAAACAGCATACAGGGTAGGTCAAAAAATATAAAAAATGTAAAATGTATGTGTAAAATTATGTGCAAAAAATCATCTAATTGTCCGATCGTAAAAATTTACAAGAGATCCAAAAACAACAGTTAAAAACCCTTTTCTTTTGGGAAATTTTCCAAAATTCTGCTTCATTTTTAAAACAACTTGTTTCTCTGAATGTCTTTTATTGAAAATCTGCTGCTTCACGCACTGATTTATAGTTATCTCCACATATTAACTGTATGGAGAAGGCATGTTAAATTAAATAACCTTAATAAGCGAAGAATACTTATTCAAAAAAGAATAATTATTGTCACTAAACTGTCATAATGTTTACTTTAAACCCTCATTTGTTTTTTTTTCATGGGTATCCGCGATTTTTGTAGGTTTTTTTTATGATGTCTATTTATTTGTAGATACAGTTTTTTAATAAACATTTAAAATTAAAATTTTGCACTTTAAATGAGCATTTTTTGATAGGCATACTATCATTACTAATGTTTTACCTTAGTAAAAAGAATTTTTATAACATTTTGCAGTTTTGTTTAATAATGTTAAAACAAACATGAAGTTTGTGATTCCATAAAAAATTAAAAATCTATGTTAATGTTACAAATATGCTTGAATTTAAACAAAGTTGTGCAAAATTAATTTGATTTTGAATAATTTATAAGAATATTTAAGTAAAGGTGAATATTAGAAAAAAAGAGTTAAGAGAAATTTTAAAGGTTTTGCTTAAAAAAATCTTAGGAGGCCATGTTTTGGTATTTAGACATAACTTTTATGTCTGAACAACTTTTCTTTATAACAATGAAATAAAGTACTTAACGAAAATTTTGACCCGTATGTTTTACTTTCAACCATTCTATGTCAACCTTATGAAAAATGCACCAACTTTGGAAAATTTTTACCTTTAACTATTAAAATATATATTAATTTTTAATAATTTTATATATTATAATAATATATATTATATTTATATATATATATATATATATAATATATAAAAATTTAAAAATCTTATTATTATAATTAAAATTAATTAATAAAAGAATCTATACTAAAAAATTTTATTTATATTTTATGAATTATATAGATAAAGGTAAAATTTTAGGTGAAATTCTACAAAGTTAGTTAAAATTAACTACATATTTTCTTTATAAGTTTGCTATATTTTCTGAAATAAGGGTACTTTACTCTTGTACAATTTTTTTTTTTGACCCCGTATGCTGTTTGACTTTAACCATTCTAAGTGCACCTAATATGATTATTGAACATGCACCAACTTTCGGCAATATTTGTATTTTGATTGTGCAATTAATAAAGAAAAATCATATATATATATATATATATATATATATATATATATATATATATATATATATATATATATATATATATATATATATATATATATATATATATATATATATATATATATATATATATATATATATATATATATATATATATATATATATATATATATATATATATATATATATATATATATATATATATATATATATATATATATATATATATATATATATATATATATATAAATAGGTTTTGTTCTCCAATGCCATTACTATAACGATAACAACCGTGTTTGTTGATTGAAAATTTAATAAAAATAACATTGTGTCTTACCATTTTTTATATTGTGTTTTAATGTTTTTTAACATTTAATCAGGCCAAATTTAGCGAGATTGATAACCGAAAAAACGCTGATATTATTGTTTTGGTAATTTTAGTACTGATAAGTTTTTACCAGTAATATAGGAAATAACTGGACTAGACAGATAAATTCTAATATTTAATTACTCTTTATGTTTGATTTCAAAATCGATATTAAAGGCGGCATTGACAAAATGCAGGGCAGTAGTAGGAAATATATAGATAAAATATAATGGCTTTTAATTAAAAGGTGTTTCTTACCTTCTGACAGCCCAAGAAGGTTTAGAGCCTCACGTATTGTGAGTATTTTGAGTAAGGAGATGAGAAATTATATTGGGCAGATTTTTAAAGCAGAGGCCATGAAAATACTTATAAATGAATGACAGGTTCCCCACAGCTATTTGTAAGAGTAGGGTTATAAATAAGGTAAACGGCTCTTTTTCGAATAAAATCACGAATGTTAAGAGTAGTAAATGGTATACCAATTCTTAGATCGGAGAACAGTATTTTTATGATTTGGGATACATACGAAGTATACAGATTGAAAGGGGACAAATACTCTGTCATTTAAAAAAAGGAACCCAAACTTTTCCGAAACTGCTTTCGTCCTCGAAAGTAACACCTACAAAGCTTATGTTCTGCAGAACTTGACCACTCGAATGTAGAAGCTAAGCATAGGCAGATTATTTTCGCGACAGTAAACATAATTAAGTTTTTGAGACATTAAAATTTTCGGTGCTCCAATTCAATAAAATTTGAGAGTCCTGTTAAAGATATATCCGCATTGAGCTTGTTTTCGAAACCAGACTTAGAAACTGGCCTAAGAAACTAAATCTTAGACTAAATGGCAGTATTGCTAGGAAAACCATGAATGGGATTGATCGTGGACAGCAGTTTTATGTAGAACACATAACTGGAACAAACCCCATTGACGAATTCCATGTTATGAAAAGTTTTAGTCCAAGTCACACTTAATGTGCTTTACAAAAAAAACCTCTTTTCTACCCTCTCTCACCTAAACTTTTGACGTAAAACAATTTTCTTTTTAATAGATATATTCTTGTTATATGATAACTTTTCTATTTTAAAAGAATTACTGCTGGGATTCCTTAACAGGCATAGGTATTTTCGAATAAGGGAAATCTTTAAAAATTTCGAATATTAAATCATAACTCCTTTATATTAAAACACACCTATACTTTTCCGCGACTTTTTGCTAGGATATTTTGGCAAAAATTATAAATAATCCTTAAGTATTTTTAAAGACTTCCAGCTGGTTGCTTAAAACTAAAAAACAATGTAGTCACATCCTGTATTTATCTTGACCACTTAGATAATAAACGCCTTTAATCGAACCTAACCCTTATTTATCTTTCTATTTTTACTTGAATACCGTTTTTATCCGTTTTTGCTCAGTAACTAAAAGTTTAGGAGTCCAGATATTATTTTTATTACCTAGACTAGCAGGTAAGTTCTATATATGTAATATTTTAGCCATTGCTATTCGAAAACGAAATTGATTTAAAAAAATAATTTAAATATTGTTAATTTTCTTAGCTTTTTCAAATGACCCCTACTTTTCAAAACTTTTTTAGGTATTATATTATTTATAAAAGTAATTTTTGCAGTTATTAAAAGCTTACTTAACAGTTGGTTGAATACTGGCAATAGGGACTGACCACATAATACAACTTTTTATGACAGACCTATTCGAAGCGTAGTGTAGGTGCACACTAATCTATCCTTTTTAAGAGAGTATAACAACGGCAAATAATTCGTCGGCTTATTAAATTTTGATTGCTTTGATAATTACAATTTAAACTGTAATAATATTTTTGGTGATTGTTTCGAAAGTTGCGGCGACACCGATTATAACCAATTTTGGTATACGGGGGTTTTTTGGGGCGCTGATCACATTTCGTTTTCGAAATATCCAGCATCAAACTTGAAAATCAAACTAGATTAGATTAGATTAGATTATTTGAGCGAAGATGGCAAAAATGACACCCACCACTGCAACCTTACCAGATTTATTGTAGTTTCTCCTATCGTTCTTTAGAGTACCTTGTCCAGGCCCGTCTTCTTAACTAGACTTCAGAGTCTTGACACTGGCCATTCCATATATCTTGCCGGTTTCGGCTTTTCCTCACCAGGCCTAGTAAACCTAAGCCTACATAGTGCTTCGCAGTGGCACCACACATGTACGGCTGTTTCTTCAGCATCCTGGCAGAACCTACACAGGCTATCCTCCACCAGGCCTATTCTTTCCAGGTGCTTGTTGAGTTCGCAATGTCCTGTTAGTTGACCTACCGTTATCCTTACGACCTTACGACTGTGGCTCAGTAGGTCCGAGGTAAACTTGACCGAGCAGGTCTTAATGAACTGCTTTGCCTGTCGTTGTCCTGGTGTTTGTACCCACCAGCTTTGAAACTATCTGTCTACCCAGATCTTAATAGATGCTTTAAAGAGGCCTGCCGAGATTCCACAGAATGGCTCAGGGATTATTCCATCAAGCTAACCCGATTTTCACTATATTTCTCCTTCTTTTTGCACCAAATTCCTAATTTTAACACCTAATTGGCACACAACATTTTATAAACACCTTTTAAAAACTTGTTTTTAAATTTATTTAACACCTTTTTTCATTAAATTGTAAAGTTTGACTTTTAAACGCCGCGGCCATGATTGCTGAAAAAATCCCTAATATACACATAGTGGCGGCGTTTAAAAGTGGGGCTTCGCAATTAGATAATAAAAAGGTGTGAAATAAATATAAAAACAAGTTTTTAAAAGGTGGTTATGAAATATTGTGTGCCAATTTAGTAAAAAAATCAGTAATTGTGTGCCAAAAGAAGGAGGAATGGTAAAAATGAGGTTAGTTTGATTTTCAAGTTTGATGATATTATATTATATATTATATATTTGGGTAAAATGTAAAAATGTTATTTGGGTTTTCTCTATATTTGTCTGTGGATTCATATAATATTTTATTTTCTTAAAAAATATTTTTAAATTATCTTAAAACATATAAATTTTTTTTTAAATATTAAGCAGATATCTATATTTTGGAAAAAGGACAAATAATAGTGTTTATTTATTTTTTTTTAGAAAGCAAATAAATATTTAAAAACGTTAGTAAAATACTCTAGAAATTTTGGGTAATCTGTTAAATTTAAATAAAATTTACATTTTTTATCTTTGTTTGTTTTCTATAATATATATTTAAATATGTTACATTTATCTGATGATAACAAAAAGTTTGAAAATTTCTAAGCATTGAAAGCTATGGCTTGCAATTTTCTTTTCTCATAAAAAATATTTTTTTAGGTTTTACTCTAAATGATACCTTAAGGTGTTTTCAATGCATAGTGTGGCTTCGCAATTAGATGAAAAAAGGTTGAAATAAATATAAAAACAAGTTTTTAAAAGGTGGTTATGAAATATTGTGTGCCAATTTAGTGTAAAAATCAGGAATTGTGTGCCAAAAGAAGGAGGAATGGTAAAAACGAGGTTAGTTTGATTTTCAAGTTTGATGATGGATATCTCAAAAACAAAACGTTTGCGCCTAAAAATTATTTTAGATTCGTAATTAGCGTCTCAAAAATCCCTTGTATACCAAAATTGGTCAAAATCGGCCTTGACGTAACTTTCGAGACAATTACTTTTTTTAAATAAAAAACTGTTTACTAGTCTATATAAACAACAGAATAAATTTCCAGATTTAAAAAAAATGTAAATTTTTATATTTAAATATATAAAACAAAACGTAATATGTGTATTTTATACTGCATTAAATCAAAAAGTAAAAGTTTGTTTTAATCATGGAAAATACTTCTGTTTATACAAATGGGTACAGTTTTCATTGTGACTTAAAAAAAATCGTAGACTTTTATTACACAGTGAATCGAGCCGTAAAATATTTTTTTTTAAATTACGAAAATTAGGTCATGTCTCTACCAATTTTACCGTAACAAAGGTAAGTCTGTCAAAGACAAATTTCTATTTGAAACATTTTTATCTACTTTTAAGTAATGTTTCAGAAACGGGGTTTCACAAAAAATTGGGAAGAAAATAATCTTATAAATAAATAATTTACTTTTTATTTATTTATTTAAACAATAAACGGGATGCCCCATTAAAAACAATTAATATAAAACAGAGAAAATATTCAATACAATAAAAAAAATATAATATGCAACCGAAACATCTTATTAAACATTACAATCCAAAAACAAGTTCAAATGACAAATACGTATACACATACAGTTCGCTAATTCAGCGACCTATAATATTGGCTACGAAATACATTAAGTGAGCTTCTAGGGACCGTGAGATTGGACCGAATAGAACAGAGAATACTCGATTGCTCCTAAGTGGTCGAGTAGGAATCCTCAATAGAATCTGGCTAAGAAGCACAGGGCAGTCAATGTTGCCATTAATTGACTGCCCTTAGCTTATGTATAAAAGCAATGTCGCTGAATCCTCTTCTAACCTCTAACAGAGGCAGATTAAGATCAGCGGTCACTTCATCGACTCTGTCCAGCGCATTAAGTTTAAAGGCACAAAACCTCACAAATTTCTTCTGAACACTCTTATATGGGCTTATGGATGTTATATAAAAGGTGACCATACAGTAGAGGCATATTCAACATGGATCTAACAAGAAAACAGTACAGTAGTCGCAAAGAATTCACGGACAAACCTGCACATGTCCTCAAGTCAAAACCCAACATTTGCAATGCCTTTCCTGTGATGTAGTTGTAGTGCTCCCTGAAACTTGTGAGTCGAACAGAATCCCTAAATCCCTGACATGTTCAACCACATTCAATTGCGATTTTTACGAATTGTAGGTTATACTTCCTATCGGACCAAAATATTTGTTTTGTGCAATTCTACGCGAATTTTTGAAATCAAAAAATTGTGTTGTTTTGCTAAAATATGAGTTTATAACTGATATTTTTAATATTATTTCTGCTCGTATAAATCTTATTAAAAATGTGATCGTGTCAAACGGCCTTAACTTTTAATAAATAAATTTGATTCCTTTAGATTAAAAGTGCAAGGATTTTAGGAATTCTAAATGTACTTACAAAATTGTGCAACAATGAATTTATCAAATGTTTTTTCGTTATTAATATAATGTTCTACCTAAGCAAATTATTATACAAAAAATGAAAATATATTGCTACTAAACTTACTTTTAATATTACGAAATTTTTTTAACATTTATATCATCTAAAAAACCAAATATTATAATGTGATATTTGTATATTCATTACTTTTACAGAATTCCATCAATTATGAAGATACCTACACTTTCGGGCTTCAACTGGTAAAAGTCAGTTCATTCTTGGTATATTCGAAAACAGGGAGATTTTCAAAGAAAGTCCAATAAGATTAAGGCTTAAAAACTTGGCAATATTTAAAATGTATACAATTGTTTTTTGATAATCAGAAACAGAACATCTTAATTGATGTTTTAGTGTCAATTGATTTTTGTGGATACATGTAATAGTTTATACAAAATATTTTTAGAAGCCTGAGGATAATTTTAAAGAAATAATTTTAGAATATAGGTAAGTACACTTAAAATAACACTAAAACTGAAATTTTAAACTCCAAGAATTTTTCACTCTTAACTTTTCATAACAAAAGACTGCTTTAAGACTTTTTTCCAAGATAGAAAATTGTTAAAAAAAAATTGATTTAAGTGTATCATGCTTTTAATAATTTTAGTAACATTTGATTATATTTTCACATTTTCACGGCCAAATTATTTTTACAAAAAATTTAAGTTTTCTATTAAAAAAATTAAATAAAAAAGTATTTAAATATTAGTTACAAGTTCTTTTATAGTCTATTTGTGTATTGTTTTTTTTAATAAAACATAAAGACAAAAATTGTATTGTGAAAGGTAATCAAAAAAATTCCGTTGTTATAACAAAAAAAAAAATAGAAATATTGGGAGTAGTGGTTTTGGAGTAGAGGTGATTATAGAGGTTTTTATTATGGTTTAATATTAAAGAGTACGAAATGTGTAATGACACTTTTCAATATTATTTCATTTAAAGCAACGCACAGATTATCATTACAAGATGTGCCATAATAGTACCAAACCACTAACACGTAAAAATCAATCAGGCACAAGTCCATTTAAAACGCGGTTTCTGGGTGCCCAATTTCACTGCAAGTGGAGACTACCTTTAGAATAGGTGTTTTATGTCGTTGATTCCGAATATCGGGGTCCCGCAGCTCGGAAATACTGGCATCACTTCCAAAAAAACACCCTTTTTAGGGATTTTTTAACGAAAATCTTATAAAACAAGTTATGAAAATGCTCTTTAGACACCTAAAAAATACACCCAGGGTACGTTTTTTGAGTCGCTGTTTCCAAATTTTGGGGTCCCAATACCCTTGAACCCCAGAAACACCCCTAAAAGGGCAAAAACACACTTTTAAGAGATTTTTTAGAAATAAACTTATAAAATTTTATAGAAATCATTTATTATTGATAAAAATCAAATCATATTAATTTGGGCCCAAATTAAATTTTAGGGTAATTCATTGGGGGTGAAACAACCCCCAATCATTCCTAAAATATCGTACATTTAAAAAAATGTGCTTTTCGCCTAAATTTTTTAAAAAATAGCCATTTCACGGCAAAAAAAAATATTTCCTTTTTCTAAGGGATTATAAGTACCCCTGGCACCCCTTTTGGGGGCTTAAAAAATATCCAATTCAAATTAAAAGTAAAACAATAAGTTTAAAATACTTTATTTTGTATTTTTTTATTATACCAAAAAATTTGCTTACAAAAAATATCACCAGATGTTTTCACACTTTTGATGAGAAAAACTACCCCTAAAACATGATAAAATAAAAAGTGCACAAAAAAATAATTTTTTACGTTTATCTTAGATTTTAAATAAAAAGCCATTTTTCGATAAAAAATCATCCCATTAACAACTTAAATAAATCGGTAAATCTCTCTTGGGGTTAAAAAAATATCTTATTTAATGTAAAATAAAAACAAATAGTTTACAATAACTACTTTTACATTTTTTTACTTTTTGCTTCATTTTTCGAATGAAAAGCCATTAAAAATTAAAAATGTCAAAGAAATTATTGTAAACAAATTGTTTTTATTTTACATTAATTAAAATAGTTTTTTAACCCCCAGGAGAGATTTACCGATTCATTTTAGTTGTTAATGGGATGATTTTTTTTAAATCGAAAAATGGCTTTTTATTCAGAATATGAAATAAATGTAAAAAAAAAACTGCGCACTTTTTATTTTATCATATTTTAGGCGTAGTTTTTCTCGTTAAAAGGGTGAAAACAACTGATGATACTTTTTTGTAAGCAAATTTTGGGTATAATAAAAAATAATACAAAAGAAATTATTTTAACTCATTGTTTTACTTTTAATTCGAATTGAATATTTTTTAAGCCTTCAAAAGGGGTGCGAGGGATACTTATAATCCCTTGGGGGAGGTAAATATTTTTTTTGGTCGTAAAATGGCTATTTCCTAAAATTTTCTAAAAATTTTAGTCAAATAGCACAACAGTGTTTTGTTTGCATTTTTTAAATTGTACCATATTTTAGGGATGACTGGGGGTTGTTTTACCCCCACAAATTACCCTAAAATTTAATTTGGGCTTCAATTAATATAATTTCATAAAAAATACAAATTTTTATTATGATTTTTATAAATTTTTATAAAATTATTCTTAAAAAAAACTCTAAAAATGGCGTTTTTTGCCTTTTTAGGGGTGTTTTCGAAGTTCAAGGGTTTCGGGACCCAAAAATTCGGAATTAGCGAATTAAAAAACGTAACCTGGGAGTATTTTATAGGTGGCTAAAGAGCATATTCATAAGTTTTTATAAATTTTCGTTAAGAACCCCTAAAAAGGGTGTTTTTTTTGCATTTTTAGGGGTGATGCCAGAATTTCCGAGCTGCCGGATCCCGAAATTCGGAATCAGTATCCAAAAAACACACCCTTAAGGTAGTCTCCACTTGCAGCAAAATTGGGCACCCAGGACCCGCGTTTTGAATCGACTATACAGGGTGATTGGTAAGTAGAGGCGAAAAATGAAAACCCGAATAAAATTTTGAATTCTGAATCAAAAACCAAGAATATATATTTTTTGCAAATTTTCCTTCGTTTCCAAGATATTCAACTATAAAGTTTTGCCAAATAAAAAAATTTAAATTACATTGTTGGTGTCGCTAATCTTAGTTAGCGCTTTCAAACTATTATGTCATATGAAATCAAGTTTGACCTTTGTCAAAAGTTAGACACTTGTCAATCTGTTATTGGAAAAATCACAATAAAATGGAGTTCACTAAAGAAGAAGACGGTGATATTCTATGTGATGTTTTGGAAAATCAGCGAGTAAATTGCGGAGATTTCCAAACCTAATTTCATATGATGTAATAGTTTGAAAGCGCCAACTAGATTAGCGACACCTCAATAGTGATTTATATTTTTTATTTGGCAAACTAAGTTTCATAGATGCAAAATATTCTTGGTTGATCGAATTAAAAATAATTGCCACCCACACCAATACTTATTGAAGTTTTCGATTTCAGAACTTTAAAGTAAAATAAATTTCGTTGGAATTTTATTTTCGTCTTCTAAACTATTTTTTATTTAGTTTTTATTTAAATGTGGATTTCTAGTCCCCTTAAAATTTTTGTATAACATTTTTTTAATGTTGACCACGACGAAAATGTTTCAGATGCTCGAAATAATAAATTAGGGTTGTTGTCAGATTTTAACAACAATTTACATTATTATTCTTATCAATATAATTTTTTTAAAATGCCAAGAATCTTATCTAAGCGCACGGCAGAGCGCTGTTAGGCCAAGTACCGCCCTGACGCACGCAGTGTGTATATTACCCTAAACGTTTCAGTGTGATTTCCCCCTTATCATAACTTCGTTATTGTTTCATATAAAGGTATGAGAAAGGAAAATAGACCAAGTTCTGTCCACAATTTTGTTCCATTCCTTTTTGACGTGGCAAGTTTTTTACTGATCTATTTGTACTAATAAAAAAATTGCCGGTACTACTATAAAAGATTTCTTAATAAAGACAGATTAGTGACAAATTTGCAAAGTCCAAAAAAGAGTGGAACAGAATTGTGAACAGAACTTGGTCTAATTTTAGATCTCAGTACTTTTGGATAGGAACTTGGTACTTATTTTACAAAAGTGTTTTTTGTGTGATATTGTATACCGGTCCGGTTAATTAGGTTACCCGGAATATTAAGCTAATGAGTGTCAGTAGACATGCACCTAATTATTTATTTATTTACACTACCGTTTGCCCCAAATTTTAAAGATATCTAGTATTCTTTAAATCAGACGTGTTTATACTTATTATGGCCGAAAAAACAAATTCATTTAATAATTACTATAGCTTCTGCCTTCTGTCCTTATTAACCAATTACATATAAATTAAATGTATATATTTGTGTATGTATTATGTAACAATGGATATTACACACATCTATATCCTAATTAATACTTACCATCCTACTGTTAACAACTAAACTAAATAAAGATTATGTTTATCTTAAATTTTAGGTATTCAGAATGCAGATTACTACACAAAACTACATCGTGTTGGTGCTGGCAACAATTATACCAACAGGTAAAAAGTCACTTAATTAAATTTTATTTTTCCGTAATACTAGTGATTTCATTTTCAAGAAATATTTGAATTTCTATAATATAAAAAATGATATTTAGTTATTCTCTATCTTTGTCTGTGGTATCATAATATAATAGTTTATTTTCAGAAAAAAATATTTTCAAATTATCTTTTTAAATATTCTTTGATATATTAATGCAAGTGCATATTAACTCTTCAAAATATATAAAAAATGCATTTAAAAAGAAATATTAAACAGATATCTACGAAAAAAAATAATAATAGTGTTTATTTAAATTATTTTTATAAAGCAAATGAATCTTCAAAAACGTTAGTAAAATACTGTAAAAATTTAGAGTCACCTGTTAAATTTAAGTAAAATTTACATTTTTTTATCTTTGGTTTTTTTCTATATAATAATCAGGCTTACGCCTGAAAATGTAAAATATTTCTAGGTCGTATATTAAAAATTTAAAACAAAGTTTTGGGTTGCCCAACTTAATGACACATAACGGTTTGAAGTTCAGAGATCCATCTGAAATAGCTGCAGCCTTTGCAGAACACTTTCAAACGTGCTATTCTGTGACTGGCAGCGTTGGTGTTGACTTGTCTGAACCAGTTCCATTTTCTTCAGCGTTGGTACATCATACATTTACTGTTGATGAGGTTGCTTCCAGAATCAGAGGTCTTGATTCCAACAAAAGTGCGGGTCCTGATGGATTACCACCAGCCCTCTTAAAGGGCTGCTGTGACACACTGTCTGCTCCTCTTTGTGCAATTTTTCAAAGTTCTTTTAATAAGGGGATATTTCCTTCTGCTTGGAAGTTTTCTAACCTTGTGCCTATCTACAAAAAGGGAAATAGGGCTAATGTAACTAACTACAGAGGCATTTCGATCATTTCTACGATTCCAAAATTATTCGAAGACATCATTACGGATGAACTATTCTCCACCTATAAAGATTATATTTCTCCTTTACAACACGGTTTTTATAGTGGTCGCTCTACGGCAACCAATCTCGCTATATTTCAGAACTATCTTTTTTCTTCAGTTGAGGCTGGTCGCCAGGTTGGCGCTGTCTATACAGATTTGTCCAGGGCCTTTGACAGGGTGTGTCATGAATTGCTTCTGAGAAAGTTTTCTAATATCGGTATTTCGGGGAGTTACTTAAAGTGGCTCGGTTCCTACTTAGATCACCGTTATCAACGTGTTGTTGTGCTAAACTCGATATCTCGAGACACAACAGTTCATTAACGATGTCACGTCTTGCTTTACAAATAGTAACTGCTTGTTATTTGCAGATTATTTGAAACTCTTCACCTCCGACACTGCCGATAGTTATGCTTTACAATCCGATTTAAATCGATTTATAAAATGGTGTGAAGCGAATTCTCTTTCCCTTAATATTGCGAAATGTACTACTATCCATTTCACAAAATCTCTTGCACACACCCATAATGTCTATAAAATTGGTGATTCAATCCTGAAAACTTCTTCCACAGTGAATGACTTGGATGTAATTTTTGACGAAGGCTTATCTTTTAACCTTCATATCGACACAATCGTATGCAGAGCATTCAGAATGTTGGGCTTCATTAAGAGAAATTCCCGACACTTCACCTGCACGAAGGCCATTATGTCACTGTATAACTGCTTGGTAAGAAGTGTACTCGAATATTGCTCAGTTATTTGGCAGCCCCGTTATGTTTGCCATATCGATAGGATTGAAAGAGTACAACATAAATTCATTAAATATTTGTTATTTAAATATCGTTTTCCGTATTAAGACGTCTGCTATGAAACTAGATTGCTTCTGTGTGGTATGCAGACGCTGGAGAATAGACGTAGACAAGCTCTCCTCTTGTTTCTTTATAAACCTGTTAATGGGATGATTCACTGTAGTGATCTGCTGAGTATGGTGGATTTCTTGGTCCCCAGGCGTCGAACTCGTCACACCTCCCTCTTCTTCGTGAAAGGACATAGGACCAATTATGGTCAAAACACGTTTATTGACCGCATGTGTCAAAATTATAACAACTTTTATTACAATTGTGACATCTTCAATATTGGTCTGTATTCTCTTAAGAGATGGCTAACGTTTGGCGACGTCTGATTTAAGATTAAATTTTTAAACCCTTAATCGAGTATTTACTTAAATGGGACTGCTGTGATTGTGTGTTGATATGTATTGTTTGAGTTTCCTGCTATGTGAAACTTTATCTTCTTGTAATATTTTTAGCAACTATTGTATGTAGTGCAGTTACAAGTATTATAAGCTTTTTTATTTTGTATGAATTTTTAAGTTTTTTTATGTTTTTTAGGTTATTTCTTTTTTATATTAATTTTTGTACCATTTAGGGATTTATCCCTGTAGTCTACTGTACTGTGAATAAATAAATAAATAAATAAATAAATATGTTAAATTTATCTTATGATAACCCACCGTTAAAATATTTGTAAGCATTGAAAATTTTGGCTTGCAAATTTCTTTTCTCCTAAAAAATATTTTTTTTAGGTTTTACTCTAAATGATACCTTAAGGTGTTTTCAATGCAACTCGGCAGAATATCCACAATGTTCAGATGTACAAGCAAATGATACAACAAGTCCATTTTTAAAACCATGTGTAGGCTCGTACGGAGACAAAGAACCTTTTTGCAGAAAGGTTGTTACAAAAAGTAAGATTTTTTATTTTGGCCAATACTAATAAAACTGCTAGTTTAATGAAATATTTCTTAAAACTTTAATTATATTTATTAACGATAAGAAAAACTACTTTTTTGTTGTTTATTTTGGGAGACAAAAGATAATAATATAAAAAAATAAATACAAACTATAGAAAAAGGGGTGATTGTCTAGAAAGTTGCTGCAACTCCGATTTTTGAGTAAATTTGATATGCAGGGGTTTTTTGGGGCGCTGATCACCAATATGGAAAAAAAAATTTGCGGAAACGTTCTGTTTTCGAGATATCCATCATCAAACTTAAAAATCAAACTAACCTCATTTACACTATTCCGCCTTTTTTTTGCACATAATTCTTGATTTGTACACAAAATTGACAAGCGATATTTTATGAACACCTTTTAAAAACTTGTATTTATATTTATTTTACACCTTTTTTCCATTTAATTGCAAACCTTCATTTTTAAACACCGCAACCATGTATGTATACACTAGGGATTTTATCAGCAAATATGGCCGTGGCCTTTGACATTAAAATTTTACAATTTAAGGGTGAAAAGGTGTAAAATAAATATAAAAATAAGTTTTTAAAAGGCGTTTATAAAATATTGTGTGCCACTTTAGTGTAAAATCAAAAAGAGTGTACAAAAAGAAAGGGAAATATAGTGTAAATGAAGTTAGTTTAATAATGGATATCTCGAAAACGAAACGTTGCCAAAAAAAATGTTTTCAGATTTGTAATATACATACGTATACCCAATTTGGTCAAATCGGAGTTGAGGCAACTTTTTAGACAATTACTAAAAAAGGTTTATAATAGAATCTGAAGCCCTAAAGAATTTAGTATCTTATGATTGGGAGAGGCTTTGTGTTTTTTTGTTTTATGTTATTATTTCTCCCATTGTCCACCTGTAGAACCATGTTACTCTGTGGGAAGCTCTGGAAAAATTTTTTGTTCCCTTCTTTCTGTCTATGTCATAAGTCATTCTCAAGCTAAATTCATTTCATTTACAGCGATAAAATTATTTGCTATTATACAAATATTAATTTGTATACAGTTTGTTATACAAATATTAATTTGTATAACCAACAAAGAGAGCGAAAATACCTTCTTTAAAATATAGATTTAGGTTAGCCATGGTACTATCAATTTTTGCACTAAAGGTATGTCAAACGGAGATTTTCCTTTCTTCTTTTGTTGGCCTTACAAACTAGTATATGCCAAATACGGAGTTATCCAGTGAACTATGATATATTTTTTGCTAAACCTTCGAAAATGTAAAATAAGTAACTGCCATAATATTTGCTTTACCAGGGGAAAATTGATGTGATTTAGATTTAGATGATACCTGCGCAGCGTACAAATTTTTTTCTCAAAATATTTTTATGCATTCACCAATATGTCAAGATTAGTCGTGCAAATTTCTAAAAACATATTTAAAATGAGTAGTTTTATGAAGAATAATTCTTGGGTCTAAAGACTAAATAACTGTTTTTTTAATTATTTGGAAATTTTAACGCTGTGAAACGTTTAAAAAAAGAAATATTGATTTACCGAAAAATTTTATTTCAAAAGAGGGCTTAAATAAAATATACATAAGCACAAAATATATAGAACCTATATATTTTGTGACATAAGGCAATGCGGCTCTGCAATATCCAAACAATGATTTGATGCAACATGGGTGGGTATAGAAAAATAAAAATGAATTTTGAAAGTACAAATTAAAAAAAAAAAGATTCTAAAGATCAAAAACATCAGCGAAGTTAGGCAACGCTGGGCACAGTTAGTTACTGTATAGGTAACCGCCACTGAACCACATATGTCAAGTTTTCAGACAACTCCCTAAGCCTGATTTAAAAAAAAAAAGCAAAAAATCGGATTTCTTTTTTGAGTCAGAAAGTATTTCTCCCTTCTCATCTTTATACTTTGTATGTATCTCAGATCACACCCTGTTTGGAATATTGTTGCCCTGTGAGCAGCACAAAGCCTTGATCTTCTCACATTGGTAAAAATGTTCCTTCATGTTATGTTTTTTTTCCTGTAAGAAACTTGTTAATTTAAGTAAATTTTTAATACATAATTTTTCGCTTTTTGTAGTTGTGGACACCGAAGAGGAGAGAGTAATGAGAAGTTGTGGCTGGATTTTAGAAAATAACGATTTACGAAAAGATATTTGCAGGAAAAGAGACACTGATTTTATTTTAAAGAAAACATGTGTATGTTTTTCGGACATGTGCAATGGTAGCTCCCATATACACTTTAGTTACTGGATGCTTCCGGTATTTTTGACGTTGTGTTTATTAAAGTATTTTAACTTTAGGTAAAGAAATAATTTACCTATTTTAGTTTATATGTAATTTAAAATTATTGTTACTGTTTCTGTAGGTTTTAAGAAAAGGTATTATACAAGGGTATTATTAAACCCGTCTTCATTAATATAAGTATTAAAATAAATATTTGTTTTTTTTTTAATTTAAATAAATTTGGACAATGGCCATAAAATGAGTGCTATTTTGAAGAATACACTTACTGACACTCTTTAAAAGATAAAAATTGACGCTACCTTATTTGCCCTGTAAGTTTCTGGATAGCTTAAATTAAAATGGATATATTTCTTGCAAAATACATAACTAATTCTTCTGGAAAATTTGCCACTTTTATTTTAAATAGAACTGTGGTATAGGCACGAAGGTGCCCCATCCCATTTTGCCGTTGCTTTTTGGTAATATTGACATGATAAATATTTCAAATCACAAACCGTGGTTTTCTAAATCCTGTGACATGGCCAAACTTTTAAAAATTCAAGCCCACAAAAGTTTCTTCAAAACCCCAGTCCCGAAAATCGACAGACTAGCATCGAAGCGAGAAATCAGTATAATCAGACCATCTCAGAAGCAAAAGACCGTTTTAACAACCGGATAAAAGATAAAGTTCTCTCTTGCTCAAATGGCAGTAAAGCTTTCTGGTCCCTTGCCAAAAATATTAGTCAGAACTTTTGCACAAATTCTTTTCCACCTCTAATCTCTGAAGATGGAATTGTCCCTACCCCCAAAGGAAAAGCCGAACTATTTGCCAAACAATTTGCTGCCCATTCTACGCTTGATCCTCCTATTAATCTTCCCCTCCAACAGTTGTCCCTGTTTCTCATAAAATGTCCGATATCATTTTTTAAGTCAAACAAATCAAGCATGTTCTTTCTTCTCTTAATACTAAAAAATCGTCTGGGCTGGATGGCATACGAGCAATCGTCTTAAAAAAATGTGCTCCCGAGCTTGCACCCATCCTAACTCGCCTCTTTCGAATCTCTTACGACACGGGCATTTTCCCGAGAGTTGGAAAACTGCACGTGTGCAACCTGTCCCCAAAAAGGATGCAAAACTCTCCTTCTAACTATAGATCTCTTCTTTCAGTTGTTTGCAAAGTAATGGAAAAATTCATTAATTCCCAAATCTTAAAGTATCTGGAAAAACATAAGATCTTACATGATAGACAATATGGATTCCGTCACAGTAGATCCACAACTGATCTTCTTTCCTTTATCTCACACCTGGAACAAGTCCCTTGAGTTTCTTGGTGAATCCCAGATCGTTGCTCTTGACATATCCAAAGCTTTCGATCAGGTCTGGCATGATGAGCTTTTTAACAAACTTCCTTCTTACGGTCTTCCACCTAAGCTTTGCTTTTGGCTTTCCAGTTTCCTTTCTAATCGACGTATATCAGTTAGTGTAGATGGTCATTCCTCCAGCTTCTACCAAATTAATGCTGGGGTGTCCCAGGGCTCAGTGCTGGCACCCACGCTGTTTCTTCTACACATTAACGATATTCTATCTTCCACAAACAATACCATTCATAGTTTTGCTGACGATAGTACCCTCCACTCTAGTATTCAATTTCTTAAGCCACCATGTAATTCTGATTTGAAAAACAAGCGCAGGTCAATGCAGATATCACTTTCACAAGACCTCAAACTTATCTTGGATTGGGCGCCAAAAATCTTGTTCAGTTTAAAAAAATCTCCAATGCTCGTCCCTTACATATGAGCGGCCAGGTTCTGCAGAACAAAGAGTCGTTTGATCTTGTCGGCGTTACTTTTGAGAATAACCTCAACTGGCACAAACACATTTCATCCATAGCCTCGGCGGCTTCAAAAAAGCTTGGATTCCTCTTCTGAGCCAGAAAATATTTCTCTTCTTCCAATCTGTACACTCTGTATGTATCCTAAATCAGACCCTCTTTAGAATATTGTTCTCATGTCTGGGGAATGGCGTCCCCTACAACACTTAGAATTCTGGACTCCATTCAAAGAAGAGCCGTTCGTCTTATTAATGATCCAACGCTCACAGAAAGGCTTCCTCTTCTTGCCCACCGTCGAGCTGTAGGGGATCTGTCGCTCTAGGTATTTTCACGGCTTTTGCTCAGAGGAATTTCCAGTATAATTCCTCTCTGGCAGCTTCCAACAGAGCAACACGTAGTGCAACTTTTATGCATCCCTTTAGAGTTCAGTTAGAGAGGCCCCGAACTTCCCGCTTTCTTCATTGCTTCATCCCTAGAGTGTCAAGACTATGGAACCTGCTGCCCGCAGAAGTTTTTCTTTCTCCTCCCAATCTTCAAATATTTAAGTCCCGTGTGAACAAACTCCCTCTCACCACACTTAAGACACCCACGGTACTTTAGTACTTAGGCATCAGCCTTCGTGGACTGTCCCAAGGTAAAAAAGCCATAAATTGAGTGATTAATGTTTGAATAAGAGCTTTAGATACATATTTACCAAAAAGCTGTTACTACTTATTACAAAAATATTTTTCTTTAAACTTAAAATTACGAAATAAAAAGGTAATTTAAATAAATTAAATCAACTTAAAAAAAATTTTAAAGCTATAAAATCTTATTTTTATACCTATTTATACTAAATTAACAAACAAAAACGAAATCAAAAGTAGGTAAGAAACAGATTAGGTACTAGGTACCTAAATTTTTTTAAGATCGGTGCCAGCAAAGCCATCCGTTTTGGGAAAATAGCGTAATAATTATTTTTATTTTATTGTTTGCCTAGGCATTACAGGGAATAAATAACTGGTCAGTTCTTGTTATTCATGATGCCTGACGGTAATACATGTACCAACTACAGGTAGGTGGACCATGGAAGGCCATCATAACAAATAAACAGTAATTATTCATTTATTTAGTGAATAAATAAAACGAACAAATTATTACGTAACACTTTGTTTTAAAATGTAGCTTAAACGACTTTTTTTTTATTGCGGAGTAAACTATTTTTTATTAAATTTCAGTTTAACTTAACCCTTCCAAATGCCTTAAAACGAACAAGGCTCCAAACAAGGCCGATATAATCAATTAGTCCTTTAAGTTAAAACTAACGTTGGGACCTTCATAATGTCTAGTAATAAAAATATTACATTCTGGACTCCATAAATACGAAATTTGATACGTACCCAGAGCGGGGCCATTACATAATCGGTACTTAGTAAGTTAAAAAAAAATAGAGAGTTAGGTCACGTCTTTCACTTCCAGAAGACACCCAATTAAGTATTTTGCTTTATTTACAAGAAAATCCTTATAAAATTACACGATAAGTTGCTGTGGATCAATCGGTATGTAAATTTTCTGTGTTAAAATATTTATACAAGAACAAATGGCATCCATACAAAATACCTTTAGTTCAGAAACTTAATGAAGATGAAGAAATACTTTTTTCCGGCGAAGCAATATTTTGTTTGAATGGTTTCGTAAACATGCAAAAATTGTCGATATTAGGCTCCAGAAAGCCCACCTTGGAGTATGGAATGTCATACACAATTCCCCCAGAAAGTCGACATATGGGTCGAAATTGTGGGTACCTTTTTTATTGAAAGAACACTTAACTCTGAGAATTTTTTAGACTTACTACAAAATTACATATTACCCACTTTAACTGCGCCCAAATGGTGCAAACTTAAATATATCGGCTGATTTGATATGGTTCCACACTATTCGCGAATAGTACGAGATTACCCTAACAATATTTCCCAAAAAAGATGGGTCGGAAGAAAAGGCGTTATTAAATGGCCAGCTTGGTCTCCAGATCTAACCCCACTAGATATTATCTATGAAGTTATCTGAAATCTATAGTTTACTTTAATAAATCGAAAATTATTAAAGAATTGAAGAACAGAATTAGAGCTGAAATACAACAAATCCAGCCACAAACGATAACTGATGTTTAACGAGAATTTTAAGATCGGTTTTCTATTGTCAAGAAGTAAATGGAAAACAATTTAAACATTTGATTAAATAATTTGTTCTTCTGCTTTTTTATAAATTTCTAAAAAACAAACCCCTAAATTTTAAATGTGTTTGTTTAAACCTATGGGTCCTTACAAATTAAAAAAAAATCAATGGTAAGTTTCTTGGTAGCTGTTGACTTTGGGTATGAGGTATGGTACATGAAACATAGTCAAAATTCGATGCAGAATTTAGAAATGTAATAAAAAATAGATGTATTCATTGGAAAAAATAAAGTTGGTGGTCTTCGCTTATTTTTGGGCCACCCTGTAAACATGACTTTACCATGAAAAAAAAAGCCAAAAATAAAGATCGACATCTCCCAGCGATTTTTCAAAAAACAAACCACTGAATTTTTAATGAATTTGTTCCAACCCACTCGTTATCACTTTATATTAAAGACGTTTTGAATAGTGCATCATAAAAAATAAAAATTATCGTGCCCGATAATTTTGTCTTTCAAATGCAGGTTTTGGATCATACGTCATAAAACGAGGTCTGAACAGGAAACAGGGCCATATTTGTGGTTTTGCTCATGTTTATAAAAGTTCATAATCCTTTGTACATTTTCGCGTATCTTCCTAAAGAGTATTTAAGGAATATAATTTAATTTAAAAAAAATAGATTCAACATAAAAATAACATTTTCTTACTAGGACAGACACCTTATTTACAAATATAAATCTCCAGAATCTCTTGTCATATAGGTTTATTTCTGTCGCGCATGGTTTTCGAAAGAAGCTATGAAAATACCTTTGGGACACACAGTACATGAAAATCTCTATCATAATTTGGTAACTCAATAAAAAATTCCATAGTTTTTGTTTGTTTACCCACAAATGATGTATTCATGCATGGACATCTACATAAAACTAACTAAATCTAACTTAAACTACTTTTGTTCCTGATAATTTAATAAAATTGATGACGATGTTAACACACTTCTTTAATTATGATAAACAAAGAAATAAATGTTTAGTTTAATGATTATAAATCAGATCTTTCAAGGTAAATAATAGGTCTGCACATATTTTTTTATTGCCCAAAAATAACCCTTTATACCTAGAAAACGCTTCTGCTAAATATATTTCTTTACGAATTACAAGCTTTTAAAATTCAAATATAAAACTGTCCTGCGAAAAGGGTATGTACGTCACAAAGGGCTAACCATACGTATTTACAACATTGATGGACAGAGGCGACCGGGGCTAAGTTCCAATATTATATCTCGCATGAAAGTGGAGAAAATAAAATATCAAGCGGAGGTAGTTTGGATCTTAAAACACTTTTAATTTTTAATCAGTGGATTAGTGTCATTTTTATTTGTTTTTTTTTTTAAGTCGAATACTATAATTAATTTTTCTTTGTTTGACTAAAATACATAAATAAAAAACGTATTGCATTGGTTTAAAAAGTCTGTAACTATGGTGACAATAATAAAAAATGTATTGCATAGGTTCAAAAAGTCGGTATCACGATAACTTATGAGGTGTTTTTCTCAAACGATAATAAACACTTTTTAGAGCTTCAACCTGTTTTTTGTAATTTTTTTTTGTGGTAAATGCGATGGATTTTGGCGGTGTAATAATTACTCTTTACATTTATTATTTTGCATATCTAAATAAAATTGAATCAATTTATCCTGAATCGCAATAAAGGAATGCGATGGATTTTCTCTTTAAAGTCTGAATAAAATAAATTAATAAAGCAAAAAAAAAATAATATTGGAACTCGGCAAGCCATAAGTCGTCACAGCGCTTTTTGGTCTAATGACAAATTTAAAGGATCAGATGCAAGGAAAGAGTTTTAACATGTTTTTAGAGTAAAATAAATTTAATGCAAGCTGCTCATTAGGTAGTACAGTAAAACCTACGGTGGTGATTTTACTAAAAATGAAATTGCTTTCAATTCCCCCATTTTTTTCTTTTCCGTTTATCTTTAATGTGGGCTAAGTGTGTATGAAGCATAAGAAACTTTGTATTTTGTGATTTATTAAAATTATTATTCTAGCAAAGCGCCTTCGGTAAAAACAGTTTTAAATGCTATCAAGTAAGAATTAAACAATAAAAGCAAATTAATTTTTCAATTTTTAGTTGCAAATAGCACTGATGATGGTTTTTACCGAAAGCGCTTTGCTAGGAGATTAATTTTAATAAAATTTTGCACGAAATACAAAGTTTTTTCATTTCCTGCATTCTTACCTGACACATCAATTTTCATTTAGGTATGTATGAGCCAGAATAATATATTTTTTATATTATTGAATATCAGTGGCACGCCCATTTTTACCTGTGGTTTGTCCAATGGGGAGGGCTTAACATACAAAAACAAAAAATAACATAAATCATATACACCATTATTTTATATTTCAGGCAAAAGCAGCAAAAGAAAGTCCCTCTTTCTGTTTTTATTAGCAATAAACTTTTCAATAACTTTTTTAGTTATGTTCAAAATGTCACTAATCCTAACTTTAATAGGGCAAGAGTTTTTAAATTATTTTTTGCCCATAGTATTTCCCAAAAAACTTTTAATTAAAATAAGAAATGGTAATCAATATTTTTAAAACTCGAACAATTTGCTTAAGTCTACTTTACAATGCAATAATTATTGTGTCCTTACTTTCCCTAAAAAAACCTGATGGTTTTCAACGCGAAGGCAGGAATAAACATCCAAACACGAGCTGATAGGCAAATATGCAGGAGCACTAAAGAAAAGGGGTTATGTATATAAAATATATATATATATATATATATATATATATATATATATATATATATATATATATATATATTATATATATATATATATATATATATATATATATATATATATATATTATATATATTATATATATATATATATAATATATATATATAATATTATATATATATATATATATATATATATATATATATATATATATATATATTAATTTAATATATTATATTATATTAAATTTTATTTTTTAAAATGATTACACGGTCCAAAGGGGAGATAACAGTGTAGTATCATGCAAAATTATTTGTTTTAAACATTTTAGTTTTAGTCTACACTTGTGTTTTTTTAATTCATATATAAATATATGTATGAGTATATATATATTTCATTTATTTTTAGTAAATATAAAAATGGAACGTAAACAAATAAGTTTTTTTTTTTGGGGTGCTGCCCGTCCTAACCGCTACTGATTTTTACATAACAAACTTTATATAGAACAGGGACATCCTGAAGGCTGGTTTTAGTGCTTAACTGACGGTCAGCGCTGACGTCGGTCGAACGTGGCTATATGAATAATAATGTATGCTATACGCGCGTTGCGCAGTTTATTAGCTCTGCACTGTAGTTAAGCGTACCAAATCTAGCTTAAAGTCATTAATTTAAAGGTCCTTAAATAATACGCACTCATTACCGAATACCTTTAAAATTTATTGTATGTAATATATTTCAATAAAGATCATTTAATTTTTATGGGGTTTTACGGCATTGAAGGGGGAGATTATTTAAGCAATGTTAAGAAAGGAAGAAAGGAATTATCTAGGTATTTTACTAATAAACTTTAATTTTATTAAAAGTTACAGTTTGGCCTTGACTTCCCATGAGTGTACCCAAAAGCTAAATTAAAAATTTAAGAATATATGTACTTAAAAAAAAATTTTAATATATATATATATATATATATATATATATATATATATATATATATATATATATATATATATATATATATATATATATATATATATATATAAAAGGGTGCCCAGATTCGGGAGGTGGGGATCGCCGAAGAGAAAAATCGGTTAAATTATGGCAAAGGTGTATTTGCGTAACAACCATGTCCACTTTAAAATTCAAAATATCCGGAATTTCCCGAAAAATTTCCAATTTAGTTTTTATTTCTTTTTCATTATTTAAAGATATGTGGAAAAAAAAAATATTTTTAAAGGCCCCTTTTTTATGTTGGGTTTTTCAGACCAAAAACTTTTATTTTTTTTAAAACAGACCTGTTTTTTTTTAATTTTTTAACCCCTTATTACTCCAATTACAACAATGTATAACACTTAATATTTATTAACAAATATGGAACGCCCGTATAAGAAATGATGTGTTTCCTTGTCTAACTCATTGTCTCTTATAAAAAATAGGTTTATTTAACAGAAAAATATTAAGTGTTATACATCATTGTAATTGGGATTATAACTGCTTCAAAAAATTCAATGAACAATTAAGTGCTGTATTTAAAAAATAAAGTTGATGATAGTTTAACGAAAACGAAACATCGTACGGAAAATCTCTCAAGGCTGTTTTGTAGAGCTTAAAAAGTGGCCATGAGAAAATGTTTTTTGTTTTTCCATGTCTCTTTAAAAAACGCCAGAAAAAAATAAAAACGAAATCGGCAAATTTCGTTTTTTTCCGGATATCTCCGGAAGTATTTGGAATTTTAACATTTTCTAAACGGCATGTTGTTAGGCATCTAAATGCGCAACTTTGCAATAATTTAACCGACTTCGTATCTCGTACGGTTTCCAAGGTCCCCATACATCGCTCGGATCTGTGGCACCCGTATATACAGGGTAAGTCTGTGAAGTGGGACCCCCCATTTATTGCTTTAAATATTCAAATTGGAAAAAAATGTTTTATACAAAAATATTTTGGTTTTTACTGCTCTATATTTTGCAAATAAAGTTATGTACACAGGGTGTATCAAAAAGCCCGTACAAGGACAAAGTTTTTTTTTTTTAAATAACTCCCTATATTTTTTGTTTCATTTTTGTTTTCTGCATAAAATTTTAGATATTTTTTATCTGGCATATCATATCCTTATATTTAATTGTTTACGAGATATTCGCATTTAAATACAAATTAAGAATGGAAAAATCCGGTCATCTCTTAATGTTGTTTTACGTTTCTTTGGTTTTAGCGGTTTTTATAGAAAGACAGAACAGGTATAGTAATAATTAATAAGTAATTAGATATCATGACGAGTAGAAATAGGTCAAACCTTAAACAAGAAAAAAAAACGATTAAAACAAGTTTTTCACAGATTAATAAAACTGTGATTTTGAGATTTTTATTAATTTCTAACCGCTGAAACCATAAAAACGTAAAACAACATTAAAAGATGAGCGGACTTTTCCCTTCTAAATTTGTTTTTAAATGCAAATATCTCGTAAACACTTGAATATAGGGATATGATATGCTAATTAAAAAATATCTAGAATTTTATGCAGAAAACAAAAGTGTAACAAAAAATATAGGAAGTCATTTAAAAAAATGAACTTTGTTCTTGTACCGACTTTTTGATAAACCCTGTATAATAACGTTATTCGCAAAATATAAAGCACCAAGAATCAAAATATTTTTTAAAAACTTTTTTTTCCAATTTGAATATGTAAAGCAATAATATATAATACATATATATATATATATATATATATATATATATATATATATATATATATATATATATATATATATATATATATATATATATATATATATATTTTTTTTTTTTGAAGATTTTTGACCCCCCCCCCCCATGAAAACGCATCGTAACGTTTTACAAGACCCTCCTCTCCAGAATTAGTTACGTAATACTTGAACGCTACCTAGTTCTGGTTAGTGGAAACATTTTTCATGTAAAATTAAAAAAAAATCTGTAGACAACATCCTGAAAATAGTGTGTGCTATGTTTGGGACATACTGAATATATTTAGCTTAATTAATAATAAATTAAATCAATTACTTTTTAATTAATAAATTGCCTGCACATATGCTGTTATAGTCCAGGAAACGAACCACCAAACGGCGCCTTTAACTTGGTTGTGGTTGCCAAATAATCTCGGGGGTGGAATTTTTTTAAAATATTTTGACCACAGGAATTGATAAAAAAATGATTTCGCAAAAAATGTTCGATGCATTTTTTCCGTAAAATGCATACTTTTCAAGTTATTCTCGATGGTTTTTTTGCAAATAACTCGATAAGTACGCATTTTATCAAAAAAACTGTAAATAACAAAATTGTAGCTTTTAAACAAACAAATTTTTGTTTTTTTTTTATAATTGCTGTGGGACCAATACAAACCAAGTTGGGGTTTGTTAAAGGATATCTGTTATTCATCAAACATAAAATTTTAGATTTTTAAAGGCAAATAACGCAAAATCTACGTATTTTTCAAGGAAAACTAATTTCAGGATTTTAATAAAAAATGACCTTTTCTTCAAAATAACTCAAAAACTAAGGAAGAAACGTAAAAATTACTAAGGTAAAGGTTTAAAACGCGTGTGTATAGACGAGCACTACCTTGTTTCAGCCCTTTAAACTTACCTCTTTAAAAAAAAGTCATGGGTTAAAATATGTTAAATAATATTTTAAAGAATTAAATACTTATTTTTTAACTTGATTTTGATCCTTATTTTATGTGACTTAAGCTTTAATATGAAAGTTTGGAAGGTTTTTGCAAAAAGGGGTAATTTTCACCTCTAAAAAATAAAGAGTGTCCATCGGCATAATACAGATTGTGAAGAGGAGGGTAAGTTAAGCTTGATCACAAATTTTCATGCAAATCTATGCATTTTAAAAAAATTACCAGGTTTTGCACTTTTTTTTGCTTTCCTGGACTATTTAAATTATTATGACCACTTAGTAAGGGTTTTACGTGTCTTTTTCTAAAACATCAAAAGTTTGTTAAACTAACACTATTTTTTTTTATAGGATAAGTGAATTAGATTATTCAAAAATTTGTGCGTTCTTCAATAGGGCTTTTCCGTTTAAAACCTACTATAGCCATGCGCACATCAATAAAACACTTTAGCACAGACTCTCTAGCTAGTTCGTATTCTCCTTTCCGTCGACTTTATACCGACGAGGTTACTTTATAGAAAGTGTAAATTAAAAAAGTTAAGTGTAGAAATGAGTAACTTACACTACTTTTTTGGATTATTGTGTGTGGCTGCTGTGTTCATTGAGAAAGGTAAGTTTTAATTTTGCGATTATGTCTGCCACGGATAAAAAAGTTCAAGTGCACAGTAGGGTCATATGAATTATTTTTAACTTATATCATGTAACTATTTTTATTTCCCAGTGTTTATATGTAATTCTAAAAGCGAAAGATAATATTTATAACCAAAATAACAAATAACACATAACTTAAACTTACGTTTCAATCAAATTGCATGGTTTATATTGGAAATAAATAAAGAAAATTTATAAGACATATAAATAAAAGAAATTCTGCAGTTTTATAAAGCTCCAAAAGCAGCTTTTAATTTAAATTAACAATATAAATGGCAGGAAGCGCAAGCTCCTGCAGAAATCAATATATGGGCCTTTGTGCCAGTTTGTATAACGCACTAAATAAAGTTCTACGAAATAAAGGGAAATAATTTACGGACATATTTTTCTGTGATGTCTGAATTGCCTTTTTTATGTATTTTCTTGTGAAATTCCTATTATTACATTATTTAAAAAAATTTTTTTTAAAAACATTAAATAGGCCAAGAAAGTACTGTCCTTGTCTAGGGCTCCGTAGTACCATTGTCCATAGAACCTTTATAATTTTCTAACTTCGTCCGTCTGACTTTCTATTATAAATTATAACCTCATGGTTCTCCCCTTTTTTATTGTAATAAAATTTGGCATACAAGGGCTTTTAATATTTTAGATAGATTTTTAAAAATATTTATTAAATAAAAATATTATTGTTTCCACCAAGGAACAAGGCAATTTTTTGCATACCTTATGAATGTATCGCTAAAAATTTTCTTAAGTAAAAATAATTCAAAAATTTTATGACAGAAGCTCATTTAACAAAAACTATCACCTTTTCAGAAAAAAAAGTTAAGAAAAAATTCCTTATTAAGTTAATTTTAAACAACTTCTTGATTAATAGTAATTTTATTACAAAAAATAAAAGTCAATGCAAATATATTGCATATATTTTCTGTAAATTATAGTTTGTTAAAAAATGTTTTGCAATATTTGACTTTAGTCAAGGTAAACTTTAGTAAGTATACGTAGTTAAATAAAACAAATAACGTTCTTTTCTATCACTGTGTAATACAGTAATGGGAAACAAACAAATAAAACACATTACTTTGTATTCTACTGTATAATACAGTAATAGATAACAACCAAAAAAAAAGCTATGTTTTCTATCACTTTTCGATACACTATTAAAAAACAAAAAAACCAATTTACTTTTTTCTACCACTGTGTAATACAGTAATGTACAGTAAGTACAAACAAATTAAACAAATTACTTTTTTTATCACTGTATATAAAATGATAAAAAAAGCAAAACGAATTATTTTTTTATTACTGTATTATACAGTGATAAGAAAAAAGCAATCTGCTTTATTTAACTCTGTTAATATACAGGGTGTCCCAAAAGTAATTGGACACAGAGCAACAGCAGAAACCTTAGGTCAAAATAATGCAATTTACGTAAACTTGCCTTATTCCAAAGTTGATAATAACTAAGATACAGGGTGTCAAACTTTTCATTTTGTTTTTGTTTTTTTTTTTGTAATAACTCTTCAGCTAAATGACATAACCGTATAAAATTGGGGATCTGGGGGTTTCTTAAGGCGAGAAATTAAAATTCGTCCATGCTTTTTTTATTTGAAATGGTTTTCTGCAAATGTTTTAAAATTTTGCATAGTGATAGTTCTTAACACGCTGATCACCACCGGTACAACACCCGAAAAGTACTCCAACCCTCCCCAAAATCAGCCTCAAAGGTCACTGGGGACATTTCAGGGTGATTTTGGGGGGGTTAGAGGAGTTTTCGGGTTTTGTGCCTGTAGAGACTTTTGATCAGCGTGTTGAAAACTATTACTTTTAAAATTGTGAAAACAATTGGCCGAAACCCATTTTACATAAGAAAATTGCGGGATTATTTAAAGTGCGTTTATCTCGAAAACAGTTGCTCCTAGAGACTTAAATGTATACATTTTTGATGCAGAGGGAATTATAGTCACTTATTTTTTAATAAACAGGTCAATAAATTAAGCTTAATAAAAGTTATGCCATCTAAAACAAGTAGGGTAGGCCGTAGCTGGAGCCCTCTAGTAGCAATATCAAAAGCATGGACAAATTTGAATTTCTCGCCTCAAAGAACTCCCAAACCCTCAATTTTGTACAGCTATGTCATTTAGTTAGGAAATTATTATGAAAAAACGAAAACAAAATTAAAAGTTTGACACCCTGTATCTTAGTTATTATCAACTTTGGGATAAGGCAAGTTAACGTAAATTGCATTATTTTGACCTAAAAAATCTGCTGTTGCTCTGTGTCCCATTACTTTTGAGACACCCTATATACTTTGACAAAGTGACGTGCCACTCATTCTAGTACCCGAACGTTAATTTGTTATTAGTAACTTTAGTTATTTTTTTTTTTAAGCATTTAAGAGACATTTTTATCTCGTATTATGATCAAATAGTACTGAACCGTCAAATAAATGTAAAAAATAGAATTTTTTATTTAAACGGGAAGGCGTTTAAAAGAATGCCTTGGTCATATTCTTGAAATATAAGTTGTTTTAGTTGGGATTTGAATATAAAGTGCATAATTTATTTTGGGACTGAATATTCGAATATAAATGTAGTCAATTCTGTCTATAAATAGCTTTAACATATTATTAATCTAAAAACCTGGTCATTTTTAGACACAGCAATAAAAAAAATATAATGTAGAAACTAATTTTTTTGATGCATGCATATTTTTGCAACAAAGCTGCATAAACATGGAAATATTAAATTATTCTTCTTCAGTTCCTGTTTGACCTCCGAAAAGTTTAGCTCGCGCGATAAGAAAACTACATAGTTTTTTCCGGGAAGGCGGTTGAAGGAGCCATATCGAGTGTTTTCACCCTCGTAGATCAAGGAGAAACTCACGCCAAATGATGGAGTCCTTCTCCTGGGGCTAAGCGCTGTAAACGAGGATTACTATACCTGTTATTTTTTTTGGGGCCAACGCACCAGGGATCTTCCTCATGGCGGAAGATGGTTGCGCGCTCAGCGGGAAGAGACAGTTACTGACAGAAAGCGGTTATACGTAATACCAGTAGCAGTCCTTGGTCGGATCGCCATTGTTTGTGCCTTGCATCGATAATTTTTAGTTAATAATTCTGTTTTAAAAGTTCGGAATTTGGGGTTACAGAACCCGACTATCCAGAATTCCACCTACAAAGCTGGGAAAGCTCACGTTGATAACAACGTGTCTGAAAAGGGGAGAGCTGGTTGAACGTTTACCGACGGAGGCCAAAAAGTAAAAGCAAAGCAATGATTTTTCTAGTTATTCCTACGTAAAGCTTAAGAAAGCTGTGTAAAGCATATTGGCTGAATCCCTATATGCCTCGACATGAATAAAAAGACCTGCTTTTCGACTAAGTCCTAATTTTACATTTTGGATAAGAGCGGAGGGAGAAATTTATGTCATACGAAAGGATGGAAGATTACAAAAATCTTGTTAAATACAGGGATTATCTTTTAAAAATATGGAACACATATTTGACAAACGAAAACTTAATAGAAAATACGAACGCAAAGAATAATAATTTTTTTATGCTGGAATATTTTAAGAATAATATTATTTATTATATTGACAAACATTACTGTTAAAAGATTAAAACCAAACAATTTTGATAACGCATTACACTGAAGTTATTTATAGTATCCAAAGGATAAGAGAATGTTTAAAGCAGCGCACAGATGTTCTCAGAGGCATATTTAATTAGGTTTACATCCACATTACAACAACAGGATGTAGTTACAAGTTTCTATTATAAAATAGTTTACTTTTTGTATTTTTATTGATTATAAACTTAGGTTGGCCATGCAAATAAACAATTTATGTTATATACGAGGACAAAGAAAATACAATATCTTTTATGCATTTTATGCTTACATATACAAGGTGATTCCTAAAACATATGACATCGCTTAATGGGAGATTTCTGCCAAAAATAACACAAACGTGTTCTATAAACATAGGTTTAAAAGGACCCCATTTTTAATACGGGGTAAAGAAATGTTTTCAGAACTGGGATTGTGCTTTTATTTTCAAATCGGGTTTTTCAATTTAAATAAAAATTGGTACAATAACTAATGGATGCTAATGAACTAATGGTACAATAAATCTTGAATTTAATTATTTCTATTTGTTGATTGATACGCAACGTTTCGGTTAGTGATGTATCTCCAACTGCTTTCGCGATAACTGACCAGTTATCGCTTGAGGAGGGGAAGGGGCACCCAAAATCAACTTTTTTTTGCAATCTCTGAAATGAAAATTTTCTCTACCTTACTGACCTATTAAAAGTTCAGGAGAAACAAAAAAAATTTTGGCAACGGCCATAACAAGTAATAAGCTACATTTTAAAAATATTTTAGCAAATGCAGCTTTGCCAGGTCTAACCGCAACACTGTAATTTTAAATAGAACACCCTATTTTTTATTGCATATTCGGATTGTACACAAAATTCTTTTTAATTCATGTTAACATCTTCATATACTTATATCTTACCGTTTTTGAAAAAATAATTAATCTTTTTTTTTTAAGAAATATCACCATGTCAAAAAGGTTTAGGTAATATTTACGTGTCTAACCGAGCTGGATATTAAAAATATTTTTTTGGTTAGACAATGCATGTATTTAAAAGATCTACGCATGCTATTATAGCAATATATCTTGTGTGTCCCAAAAAAATTGCATTTTTACCGATATTAAATAATCATTAAAACGCAATTTAAAAAAAAAACATCATACTGTATTTTATCTTATTTTCGAATAGACCAATAATTTACCTACAAAATGTCCATACATCTTTCTATACCTATCTGCCACAGTTTTTTAAATACAAGCGAATTTTATTTTTTTAAGCATTTAATTCTTATTAATTAAACCAAATTTATAATTTTTAACTTATATGTCATAAATGTCTTATATGACATAAATAGTTGTCAGGACAATTTAAAATAAAAACTTTTATGGCCTACCTAGGTAAATTGTAAATTAAGCCGGTGATTTATTGTGGATGGTATTTCAAAACAAAGAAAAAATTAAAATTAGTTTGTATTTAAAAAACGGTGGCAGATAGGTATAGAAACATGTATCGACATTTTGTAGGTAAATTATTGGTCTATTCGAATATAAGATAAAATAAGATTAAAAAATTGCGTTTTAATTATAATTAAATTTCGGTAAGCATTCAAATTTTTTGGAACACCTTGTAAGATATATCGCCAATATAGCATGTAGATCTTTTAAATACATACGTCTAAGCCCAAAAAATTCTGATATCTAGCTTTGTTAAGCACGTAAATATTAAACCTTTTTGACATGGTGATGTTTCTTAAAGAAAATAGTAGTTAATAATTTTCTCATTACCAGTAGGAGATAGATATAGGTAGATGTTAACAAAAACTACTTAGAATTTTATGTAGGATCCGAATGTGCAATAAAAAATAGGGTGTTCTATTTAAAATAACAATGTTGCCATTGGTTTTGGTAAGATCTGGCAACGCTGCACTTGCCAAAATAGTTTAAAAAGGTAGCTTATCACCTGTTATGGCCGTGTGCCAAATTTTAAAAAGTTTTTTATTTTGGTTCTGCAGAACTTTTAATAGGACATCAACGTGAATCACCCTGTATATTTAGTGTCGGTCTCATGTTCCTTTTTAGAAATTAAAAGTTTGAAAATTCTGGATCTGCGACTTGTCTCTATTATTATTTGGAGCAATAATATTTTTTTTCTTTTTGTTATAAATAAAGTAATATAAAAAAACTTAAAATATAAAATAAGAATATTATAGTAAATTTGGGCCATACTTTATAAGCATACCTTACAATAAAAAAAATACATTGGGTTTATATTTTTTTTTAAATAATAATTTTTGCTTATTTATAACATTTATTTTGGGTTTAAAAAGAAAATTTATTTATTTTTTTAAAGTGCCAACTCCGTACATAAACTACTGAATAAATGGATAATTTATCTTTCTAGGTAAAGCTGTTTTTGATCTAAGGGATTTGCCGTCCGAAATTTTATATCTTTTTTTCGTCAACGGGTAAATAGCCATGTCTGAAATAAAAAAAAAAAAAAGAGAAAAAGCTAGTAAAATAGATTCGTATAGTTAAATGTAACATCTGTAATTAATTAAATTAAAAATATTTTTTATTCTACAGCCCACCCCATCATGCTACGAATGTAATAGTGCCAATGACAAAAGATGTTTAGGAGAAAAAATAACCAACTAAGTGGGATGATTTAAAGAAACCCTGTCCAGACAAAAAGGACGACAAGCCTTATGTACTTTGCAGGAAGATTAAGCAGGTTATTGACGAAGTTAATGGACGTAAGTAAAATATATCGGTTAAATAGCTTAGAGGTAAAATAAAAATCTGACCGAAACTAGGTTACGTTAGGTTAGGTTAGGTTTAAAGTGAGTGGACTTTACGCCCCTCTCCTTCGACCGCTCGGTCTATTGTGGCTCACCCCCTTTTTTATATTTCTCCCAATAGGATCAGACTTCCAATGATTCCGATATCAGATTGGGAGAGATCTCTTACATCCCCCTTTCTGTGTCCCTGTCTCCTGGAGAGATGAGAGCAGACGATTAGATCCGTCATGCTCCCTCTCCTGTTCTAGTGACGGGCCACCAGGCCCTTTGTTACTGTAGAGTTCGGCGAGACGAACGAGATAAAGCCTTGTCCCTCCGTCTCGAAATTTCGAGATAATTATTTGAACAACGAGACAAGGGTGAGAGAGACGAGACAAACGTTTGTCTCTCTGTTCGTTTTGTCTCGTTTTCTGAGTTGTTTTGGTTTATTTCAAAAATTAATTTCAATATACAGTGCAGTAGTAATGTTTGGTAATTTTAAAAAAAATAAGATCGGAAGTTTCATAAAAATGCTTGGACCCGTCGATTTTATTTTTAGGTACATGTTACAATTTTTAAACTAATTTTTATGTCTGCACAGGGTACAAGATGGTGATAAAAGAATATTGTTTAAATGGAACACACATATTTTATCATCACATTTTAACCAATGTTTAATTCTAAAATGTTCATTTCATTTTTTTACCATTTTTAACTTTTTCCATAATAATTAAGATACCCAAACTATCCTAAATGGCAATATTCTTATACATATAACTTTCGTATAGAATGTAAAGAGGATAGGAATTTCTAGAATTAAATAAATATAATCCAAAACAAAAATATATAGGTATAGGTATTCCATTTTAAATTAAAAAAAAAAATATATTTTTGTAGCACCCAACACTTTATGAACGTGCCCTGTCTAATTCAAAATACGTTAAAATTTAGCATACTATTTAACCATATACCTAATACTTACATAAGCACATTATCTACACATCTTATATCGGCATTAAATTACTTACCTCGCCATCGTTGATTCACCCGCAATATATACCTACAAACTAATTGCAAAATCTGCTGCAAGCAATATGTATTTTAAGGAGAATGCATTGTTTTCAGTTTAAATTAAAACTTTTTAAAACATAATAGCGGCAAAAATAAAGAAAAACATTCAAAGACAACCCCTGCATAGGCATCGACCGCCGGCCGCCTTATACTTTGCCGACAACCGTTTTATTGGAGGGCAATAGTTCTTGCATGTTTTTACTATTTAAAGATCTTGAGGGTTGCCTTTTTAAAAGTTTTGAATTTTTCCAGTTCATTCTTGTGTTTGAAGTTGTAAGAAGTAAGAAGATGAATTAATATTTTTTAAAAATGGAACACCCAAATGCTTATATTTTTTTATAAAGCCTTGTAAAGAAAAGTTGACGGATTGAGTTTTTAAAATTGTGTAGTTGTCTCGAAAAAATTGGTGATTTTAGACTTTACGGACACCCACAATATGCAACTGAAAATAAAATAATGAAGCTAATAATTTGTTTTTTCATTTAAAATAAAAATATAGAAATATAAGTGACATAAAAATGTCCACAAAAAGAAAAAAAAAATCTAAAAATAATGAAACATTAGTCATAAACTCTATTACAAAACACAGGTAAAATGTTTTTAGAAATTTTACTTAAATTAAACCCGGGTGTTTGAGCAAATTTTAAAATCTTTAACAGCAGTTGATCTTGCAAAAAGGCTCTATAAACATAAGTTCGGATATGCATCGTTTCGAAATTGAAATAGCAGGGTCCTAAAGTTAAAAAGAAGCTTTTATTGTACATAATTTTTTAAAAACAAATTTTGATAAAAAACCAAAATACAACTTTTCGTTATTTAAGTTTTTTTCGAGAGACAAATTAAAACTTTTACTTTTCAAAAGGGTATAAAAAAAAATTGGGGTTTTAATTTTTTTTTTAAAAGCAAAGCAAAATTTAAAAAAAATCAGGAGAAAAAAGGGTTTTTTTTTTAAGTTGTTTTATCTGGGGTAATACCAAAGGGGGCTTTTTTTATAATTTAAAAAGTCTGAGGGACGAGTAAATTTTTAAAAAAAAACACTCATGAGAAAAAAATTCGGGTTTAAATTTTTAAAACACGAGCGGTATTTAGGGAAGATTTCACAAAAAAAACGTAGATGAAGTTTATTAACTTAAAATTAAATTTAAAATTTAACAAACCGTCATTATTATTTAAAAATTTCGTATTTTTCAATTTGGGAAGGGAAAAAATGGCCTAGACGAGGGGGAATTTCCCCGCCAAAATTTTTCCAAAACCACTTCCTTATGGGAAAATATGTACATGAGTGAAATATTAAAAAAAAATTTAAAAAAAATTAAAAAAAACCACAGGGTGATATACTTTTAAAGCAATTAATTTTATTTTTTTTTTTAACCCCCCCGTTTTCTGAAACGATGCATTTGTTGACCTATGTTTATAAAAACTTATTTTTGCAAGATCCAACTGCTGTCGAAGTTTGTAACACTAAATCTTAAACAACCTGTATAATTTTAAGAACCCCAGAAATATATTGTTAGTTTTAGTCTTAAAAAATTCTTGAGATTCTGTCTGTCTCCCCTGACCTTGTTCAAAGGGTTTTTTATCTCCCCCTTTGGGAAATTTTGAGACAAAATGCCCCGAGACGAAAATGGCTTTTGAGACGAGACGAGACGAGACGAGGTCGGGGTATCCGTGCCCCAAAAACCCAGTTTACATGAACCAGATGTTCCTTCTAAGGCCGCATCTCCGGTTTAACCCTATAAAAAGGGGGCCCCCCGCTTTCTGTTTAAACCCGGGGGAACCCTTTTCCCCCTATAAAGGCGATTCTGTCCGCCTTCTGTTTGATTCAGGGACCCTTCCTTTTAAAGTTTTTTGGGGATGGACTAGCCTTCCCGTAAAACAGGCGCCGGAAATTTTGGGGACCCTTTTTCGGAAACGGATTCACCCGTTTGGTTTTCGGCGCCCTTTTTGTTTTTTGGTTTGGGCCCCCCTCTCGAAACGAATTTATCCGTTTCGGTCAGCGCACCTTGTCTTTTTTTCCCTATAAAAGGGGGTTCTGTCCGCTTTCTTTTGGGGAGCTAGGGAAGTAAAAAGTCCACCACGGCAGAGTCCCGTTTTCCCGCAGTAAGGCTAGATACTCTAAGAGGTCGCCCTGTATCTGGGGAGGCACGGTTGGAGACACTTGTTTAAGGCACAGGATGTCATTCACTCATCAGCACGATATGCTAACCCTTTTAAAGTTAAGCCTTGTGTTCGTCTTAGCTTCGGATCCTGTTCTATTCGCTAGCCAAAAGAGTTGCCAAAAAACCAGCAACTCTAGCGCGTGTTCCAAAAGATCTTACTGGACCCAACCACGACAACGACGTGCGAAAAAGTGCAAAAAAAAAAAACCAAAACCTTTTAAAGGGATTTTTTTGCGATAGTTTTGGACGTACTATTAACGTATACAAAATTATTAGTTAACCTTTTTAACGTATAATTTTCTATTAATAAACGATTATAGTACAGTGACCGCCAAAAACACTTTTTTACTTTTCAATTGCCTCTGCTTATCTAGTAACAAAAAAAGATATTGACATTCCCCTCATGGGGCCGCGCCGGTTTTTGGGAAGTAATTATAAAAATTAAATTAAAATTTTTAAAAAAAAAGAAATTAGTTAGTCGTTCTATTTTTTTAAATACGAAAAAAATAGTCACAGTCGACTAATAATATTCAGGGGCCCAAAAAAGATAAAACATTTTGTAAGGTATCATCTGTTCTTTTTAAATTATAGTACTTTACGCTTTAAATAGCCCGCTGTAGTCATGGCCTTTTTTTAAAACAAATGCCACATTGTAACACAAGGTTAATAATAATTAAAAAAAAAAATACATTAATAAACCTAAAAACACAAAATTTCCCCCCAAAACTAGTTCTTCCCGAAAAGTACCCCCCACCTTTTTAAATTTCAAGACCCCTTTTTTTTAAATATCAAGCTAAGAGACTTATCAAAAAAAAAAAAAAGTTTTTTGCAAACGGGGCAAAAATATATATCGGTCTAGGAATTTACTACATTTTTTTTTGTTTTTTTATATTCAGCAAGAATACAAAAAAGCACCCATTATTTAAATGTTTTATCTATATTGAATTCAAAGTGGGGGAAACATGTAGCATTCCACAGGAGCTGAATATCATGTCTCCATGGGGGCAAAGTTATTTCATCTACGCGCTTTTTAGGGGGCAAAAACCCCAAAAAGCAAAAAACCACCTTTTTTAAAACACGGTTAAAAGGAGAATTTTTTAAAGGGAATTTGATCTGGTACTATCAAAAAAAAAAAGAATTTTAATTTTAAAATCTTTGGGGAAAAAAGCCAAAAATACCTAAAAAAAGGGGGAAATCCTCCAGCTGATTGGGGGCAAAAAAGGGGAAATTTTTTTTAGGTGTGGGGCTTTTAAAAGACGAACATCTCTTTTTTTAAATTAAGGTTATTCTTTGGAACACCCACAATATTAAACGATTCTTTTTTTGGGGAATTGGGGCCCCATATGTAACGGGGGAGCATTGGGATTTTTTTTTCGATAGCGAACATGACTGTGTTTTGGAGGCATTAAAAAAGGACAAGATTTTTTTTTTCCCCAATCCAAGATTACTTCAAGGTCTTGGGAAAGAGATATCTGCATTGATCTGCGCTTGTTTTCCGAATCCGAATTACGGGGGTTTAAAAAAATTAATATTAGAGTAGGGGGGTACTATCGTCAGAAAAAATATAGATGGGTTTTTGGTTTAGAAGAGAGAAGAGTTGATTTTAGAATAAAGAGTCGGGGCAAAGCTTAATTTGGGGTGGGCTGAAAGAAACTATTAAAAAACTGTTTTCGTCAGATTAAAAAAAAAAGAAAAAAAGCGTTTAAAAAAAAGGAAAAAAAACCCGTAAACCCCATCATGCGACCCCATCTGCCAAGATTCCAAAAAAAAGATCCGGGGTTCCCCCCAAAAATAAAGGAAAATTTTCCCAGTTGTGTGGGAAAGGAAAAAGAGGCTTTGGTCTTTTTTTAAAAAAAGCCTTTTAGGGGAAAAATTTGGTTTTTACTTAAGATTTGGGGAATTTTTTTTTCCCCCTTGCTTAGCAAACAACAGAAAGAAGAGATATAGGTCTATAGTTAGAACGGAGATTTTTTCACCCTTTTTTTGGGGGGGCAGTTTAAAAGTGCAGTTTCCCCGTTTTCCCGGGAAAAAAAACCCCGAGTCATAAGAGAGAAAAGAAGGGGACTTAAGATGGGTGCAAGCTCAGGGGCACTTTTTTCCCCAAACGATTGCTGGTACCCCCTTCAGCCCAGACGATTTTTTGGTATTAAGAGAAGAAAGGATACGCTTGATCTGTTTTTATTTTAAAAAAAGATATGGGGCATTTTATGAGGAACGGGGGAACTGTTAGAAGAGGAAGATTATAGAGAGGATCGAGAGTAGAATTTGCAGCAAATTGTTTGGCAAAAACTTCCTCGAATTAAGGTCCTAAGATAGGGGTGATTTTGTAGATACATACTGCTTTTAAAAAAATTTTCTGATCCTTTAGACATTCAAATGGGAATTTTTTTTACGTATTTAAATATGTAACAGGTTCTATTTGATGTGTATATTTTTACTTATTAATTTGGGGCAAAAAATTTCCGATTTAAATGGAGAACCAGCAGTTTAAAATTTGTTTAAAAAGTTGCATTAAGGAAAAAAACCATTAACAAACAAAACAAATTACAACCAGTACTAACAACTACAATCCGCGACGTTCCAAGTCGAGCATATCTTGGGTGTGCATCGCTCGTGAATATATAGCAGAAAACATGCAGGATGGTATTAAAAATAAATTTAGTTAAAATTTTTTTTTTTTATTCAAGTAATATTTTTTCAACCCCCAAACCCAAACATAAATACTGGCTGCCAATTGGTTTCATATCATGTTGAAAGTTATTAGTATATTCAAAGATTTTTTCAGTTCCCACAGTAGAATTATCCGAAATGGGTTAAGACCCCCCAAACAAGAATCGTTGTTTCAAAATCGGGGGTGGAAGACAAGAAAATTTTTGCCTGCGAATCAGATGACTGCAACGGAACTCTTTTCTCATCGCTTCTACGTCTTTAATAACTGGACTTCTAATTTTACTAAGACTCAATGTTTTTTAAATTTGTTTTTATAACTTGAGACAGAAAAAAAACAAATATTCGGACAGACAAAGACAGAGTCTGGGGTATGAAATATTATCAAATTAAATTATTAATATATGATTTTTTTAAAAGCTCAGTTTTTTTTATAAACTTTTTAAAAGTTTTGATGTTATATCACTTTATTAATCTTTGACCCAAGTTTAGTTATTAAAAAAAGTTAGGAAAAAAGTTAAAAAATAAAATGTCTGTTTTCTTCAATCATTTATTAAACTTTTTAAATACCTAATGTTATGTTCTTATTAAAGAGTCTTGTTAAAAGTTCACTGTAGGGTAGAATGCCAATAATAATTTTAATATTTAAAATCAGTTTTTTAAATATTTTTGAAAAAATTTACAAACTCAAAAAAAAGGTTTAAAGCAATGGTAAGTAAATGTCGATTTAGGGTTAAAAATAATATTTTGAATCTCAAGTTTTTTTTTTAATTATAAAAAACTTTTTGTTTGTAAATTTTTTTTTACATTAGCGTTATATTTAGAATTTAGAATAATGCTTTTGTTAGTGGTTAGATTATGCATTTTTTAATTTAAAAATCGAAATAAGAGTGTTCAACAAGGTTTTTTATTAGATAGAATTAAAATATAGAAGATAAAAAGAAGAATATTACAAAACGAGTAGAAGAGACACGTAATATATTATTAAAAAACCCTGTATTAAAACTTCGATGAAAAGGGGTTTTTAATGGTTTTTTTTTAAAGGGAATCCAAGTTACCAAAAAGCTCAATTTATTTTTTTTTTTTTTTGTGGAATATTTTAAAAATTTGATTATTTCTTTTTAACTTAAAATGCTTCCAATACATGCTAAAAAAATTTTGGGTATATCGGCATTCTAAATGACGAATAAATGGGGGCTGTCAGATGAAAAAAAAGGGTTTTAAATTTGGACACTGAGTTTTATTCTTGGGGCAAAAAAACCCGTACCTCAAATTTTCAGCATGTTTAAAAATATTACACGGGCCCAAAAAAAATTACTGTGTGCGAATGTTGGACGGGGATTGCTTTTTTCCCTGAACAAATCTGATGTCAAAATTGGCAAACAAATAAAAAAAACAAAAAAACCCAAAAAAACCAAAGGGTACATTTACCGACGAAACCTGCTACCAAAATTTTTTTGGCTACGACTATATAAACTATAAGTGATAAAAAAAAATTTTATAGATCAAAAAAAAATTTTTTAAAAATTTTCAAAAAAGTTTCATGAACTTTTTTTAAAAGATAAATAATAAAGGGGAGTAAACAAAAATGTAATTTTGATAAAATGTTTACCAAAATAGAAATATATATTATATATATATATATATATATATATATATATATATATATATATATATATATATATATATATATATATATATATTATTAATAAATTTTTTTTTTTTTTTTTTTTTAAAAAAAAAATAATTTATATTGTTTTTTAAAAATCCCAAATCACCAAAATTTACAGAAAAACCAAAAAAAAAACCCAATTTTCAATTTTTTTTTCCAGAAGTATATTAAAAAAAATGGTTTTTTTAATTTAAAACCAAAAATATTCATTTGACAAAAAGGTTAAAACTTAAATTAAAGGTTTTTAAAAAAAACATTGTTTATGTCATAAAGTTTTTTATCTTTATAGTTTTTAAATATTGTTTTTAAAAAAAAAATCAATTCTAAATTACGCCTTTTTTCGATTTTTTTTCTATTTACCCCAATTTTGACTGTGATTCGTGTTCAGAGGCAAAAATACTTTAAAAATCCAGTCCCCCCGCCCACCCTTTTTTTGGGCCGTGTAATCAATGTTTATAAAGATGTTTGCTTGATATATAAAAGGGGGAAGAAGAAAGGGAAAATTATGTATAATTTTAAAAAAAGTACTTTAAAAGACTTGGGTGTAAATTTTTAAAAATCACCATAAATAATATTGAATTTGGGAGATACTTTAAATATTTCTTTCAGGGAAAAAAACCCAACACAATCAAAAATATATTTTTTTTTTATTTATTTTTCCCAAAATTGAGACCATACTGTATGGGGGTTGGTTTATTGATTAAAGGTTTAAAAAAATTTTTTCTTTTAATTTTGGGGAAGGCCATAAAAGCTATATATAGAAATATTTATGTATCTTCATTTTTTCATTTTCTTTGACCTTTTCAACTTCCGTTACCCTTTTTACAAGAAAACAAAAATTTCCCAGATATTTTTTATTAAAAGGATCCTTTCTACAAAAAAATTTTTAATAAAATATTACTATTGTTACAGACTAGGTATAGGCTACTAATTTTATTAATTTTTAGAATTCCTTGTAATGGTTATTATTTTTAAAATTAACTCTTCCCTAGTCTTCTATTAACTTTAAATATGGCTTAATATTAAATTCATTAACTATAAGCAAAAAAACCCTTTGGTCCAGTTAAATTTAATGATGTTTTTTTATTTTCTTATTTTTTCACCCCCGTTAGCATAATATAAATCTGAAAAAATTTGGTTTTGTTGTTAACATTTGGTGTCATTCATCAAGATGAAAATAAAATTTGACAGAAATAACTTAGTATTTTATTTAAATATTTTTAAATTTTAGGTATTAAAAAGAAGCCAGGTTTAAAAAGAAGCAATTAAAGTAAAATAAAAGGTAAAAAATGTTAAATTCAGCTTTACCTAGGTCCCCCAAAAGAACGCATGAAACATTTTTTTTTTTTTTACTATGAACAAAGTCAATTCAAACCCACGCTGCCTCAGCTCAGCGGGTTCAAGCATTTTTTTCCTTAAAAAAAAGTGAAAAGTCGGTTTTTAATATAAGTCGAAAACTATTAATTTTAGAAAAAAGTATATAATTAAAAAATGGTCAATAAAACTTTATCAGTTTTTTTTTAAATTTTTTTAAACCCTTTATTTTTGAGATATTAATAATTTAAATTTAAAATAAACACGCAAATATTTAAAAAAATAAAAGAGTTACATAAAAATGAAAAAAAAAACCCAAAAATATCCTTTTTTGTAGATTTAATTAAAAAGTGTAATAAAAAAAAGTTTAAAAGGGGTATAACCAAAAAAATGTTTTTTCCCCTTTAAAAATTTCCCTTATAACAATATTTTTTTTTGGTACAAGTAAGTATACCAGAACCAATCCATTAAAGAATTAATTCCAAATGTTCTATTCATTGAATGAAACAAACTAATACTTATGTGCCTATGGATATTTTTTTAATTTTTTTTTTTTGGCCAAAAAACTGTCCCCTTCCCCATCGAAAATGCCTCCTTCATCGGGGGCTTATTTGTCGACTTTTTTCCCCCATGCTCCCCCTTTTTTAGTTGTGCTTAAATTTTTTTATTATTGTTTAAAAAAAATATCAATTTTTTAAAGACAGTTACTCTTTTGGGAATGACCCCGAAAATTGTATTTATAATTTTAACATTTTTTTTAAAATTTATTTAGTATTAAATTTTTTAAATTTTTTTTTTATTTAAAAAAAATCTTAAAATTTTTCAAACTTTTTTAAAAAGTAATGTCTTTATAAATTAATAATATTATTATTTAAATCGATAAAAAAAATATTTAAATGATGAGCAAAAACATAGAAACATAAAAGATCGAGAAATGTTAAGCGTCCTGCCAGGTAACACTATATAGGGGGAGGCACTTAAATTTTTTTTTTTAATTAAAAAAAAAATTAAATTTTATTTAGAAAGTTTCAAGAAGATAGGTAAGGGTACAAAATTAAAAAAAAATATCCGTGCCACTAGGTGATTCCCCCCTTTTTTATTTAATAAATAGAACCTTTTTTAAATTTAAATTTTTTAAAAGGGGCGGAGCTGGTATACTTACTTATACCAAAAAAAATTTTATTAGCGAATTTTTTTTTACCAAAATCACTTTTTTCCTTGTATCTTCTTTATTACTTATTTTATTAAAAATTTTATGTAATTTTTTTTATAGAGCTAATCAAAAGGCATATTTTTGCTCCATTACATTTTTTTCGTCCCTTTTAATTTTTAAGATATTGAAGTTTTTATTTTAAATTTAAATCGTTAATATCTTAAAATTTAAAAGGGGGTACAAAAAAAAAAAAAAATGAGGGGAGTTTTATTGAACCATTAATTTTGACTATATACTATTTTTTTCCTAAACCCGATAAAAAAAAAAGTTTTTTAATTTTTTTTTTCAAAAATGTAATTTAAACCTGCTGTGCTGAGGCGCAAATGGGGTTTTTAACTGACCGTATTTCATAGTAATAAAAAAAAAAGTTATATGCGGTTCTCTTAAAAAATTTAGTTTTTTGTGGTTGCCTCCTGACTATAATGACTTGTTTTTTTTGAGTACGGAGGGGGCCCCGTAAAACTGCGATATTTGAAAAGTTTTTGGGGGTTTTATTTAAAAATTTTTTTTTTAACCCCTCAGTGTCAAAGTGCCCCTTACAGATTTTTGAGTGGCTTACATAAACAGCAGCAAAAGTATCCCATAATTTTTTTATTCCGAATACCAAAAAACCGTTCAGTTTTTCGTCCCAGCATTTATAGTCAAGCTTAAATTTATTTCACTTTTTCCTTCCAAAACCACCAGCCTTACAGAGACCGCAGTGAAAGCAAAGATCCTGAAAAAGCACACAGGATGTTCTTCAAACATACCCCCACTCTCTTACCCCAAATTTAAATTTAAAAAACAAAGATTCCAAAAATTTCCTTTTTGCTTTTATTTTTCAGACGGTCCGAATTTTTATAGTTCTTATAAGACAAAATTTTCAGAAAACTAATTGTTTCCAGGACAGATCCTACAAAAAGTGGCCTGAAAAAATTTTCGTTTCAGGAAATTACTTTAAACGATCTCTAAATGCTAAATTATGCAGCTTTTATTTCAAGCGTGCACACATTTTTCCCCCATATTATATAAGTTTTTATGCACTTTTTCGAACGTGACGAAAACCGTATTTAAAAATTTTTGGGGATGCCCGGGTTTTTTCCCGCTGGGTGGGGCCAAAAGATCGACGGCAAAATGTTGACATTTTTTTGGGGCCCCGGTTGGGGATATAAATTAAAGGATTAATAAAAAATAATTAAAGCTTATTAAACTACTGATTTTAAGTTCCACGCTTTAGTTTTAACTAGAATAATAAGTCAGTGTTTTTATTGCTGAAGGCAACTTATTTCTTTTTGCACATAAAAAATGTCTTTAAATTTTTTTAGATATTTTTTTCTAGATGGCTATGCAAATAAAGGTAAAATGTCACGAAAGTTTATTGGGGAAAAATTGGGGGTTTTCTGACATTAGCTCTAATTTAAGTTTTATCCTTTTTTTTTGTTAATATTTCAACAAAAAAAAGTTAAATGGTTTAAAATAATATATAAAACCAAAAGGTGAGTAATTATTTATTAAATATATAAGTTTTTTTTTTTTAAATTTGTAATGTTATTTTGAAACTTTGTCGTTTGGACTTTTTTTTAAATTTAAATGTATTTAAAAAAAAAATTTAAAAAAAAAATTTAAAATATGTTTAAACTTTTTTTTATAGGTACATTTAAAATAAAGATTTATTATTCCCAAAAATAATTAGTTTTTAGTTATTAAAAAAAAATAAAAAAAGAAGAAAATTTAAATTTTAAAAAAGAATGGGGTTAAAAAGTTACTTTTTTTTGTCAAATTCAATTTCAGATACCCCCGATTTTTTCTATTTAGCTAAAATTTTAAAAAATTTTTTCGGGGTATCTTAGCAACGAGTGGTTTATTCAAAACAAATGTTAAATTTCAACCCCGTAAAAAAAATAATTTTATTTTCAAACCCCTATACTAATTAAAAAAAATTTAAATTTAAATTTTGCATGATGACCGGGGTTTTACTTTACCATAATATCTAAATTTTAGTTTTATTTTTGTATAATTTCAAACTGTTTTATACGTGTTATATTCTATACAAGGTAAGAAAAAGTATGCTTTCTTACATAAAATATGTATTAAAAAAAAAATCACTATGTAAAAAAAATTTTTTTTAAATTTTAGGTTCCTATCATTACCTAAAACCCATGGACCAGAATCGTTCCGAGAATAGTAACCCCAACCAAAACAAAACGTTTTTCTTCATACACCACGTGTAACTGTCAAAGCAATATCTATCCGGTCATTTCCCCCCCCCCAGGTTATGAACTCCCTTTTTCCCTTTACTAGTTCCTTACCACACCATCAGCAGTTGCGAGACCCTATCTACAACACTACCAATACACTAATTAACGTGGGCAGCCAATATAAAAATGCCCATAGGGCAAAATAACTGGTTCAAGTACTTTTTTTTATGGCCCCCAGCTTCTGGGGGTTTCCGTACCATCGATTTGGGTATGGTGGGGCAACCATCAAGGAAAGAAGAGACCGGGTAAGGGGGGAGATGTTGAAAGAAGCAAAAGGGGTTCCCCGGGGGGGTTTTTTATGGACAAATTACACCTCCTGCAAATGAACTACTTGTTACGGTAAATATTGTTAAGACTAGATATTAAAAGAGCGCAATCTTAAAAAATTGGAAAATTGCCCCAAAGGGAAAATTCCGGGTTTTTTCCAAATTTGGTATCGGGGTTTTTTTGGGGGGGTCACGAACCCTATAAAAAATTATGGAAACGTTTCGTTTTTGAGACATCCATCATCAAACTTAAAATCAAACTAACCTCATTTACACTATATCTCCCCTTTTTTGACACGACCCTGATTTTTACGCTAAAGGGCACCAATTTTTTTTAAAACTTTTTAAAAACTTTTTTTCAGTTTATTTTACCCCTTTTTTTTTCATTTAATAAGGTTTTCACTTAAAACGGTGGGCAATGTTTAATGAAAAATACCCTGGTGTAACATTTGGGGCGTTTGAAAGTGAAGGTTTGCAATTAAAAGGGAAGGTATAAAATAAATATAAAAACAATTTTTTAAAAAAAAGGTTGATAGAAATTGTGTTCCAATTTATAAAAAACAAAATTCCGGCAAAAAGAAGGAGGAATAGTAATGAGTTAGTTTAAGTATGGATATCTCGAAAAGAAAGTTTCCGCCAAAATTTTTAATATTCGTAATCAGCGCCCCAAAAACCCCCGTATACCAAAATTGGGTAAAACGGGGTTGCGACAACTTTCTAGACAATTACCAAATCGAATAATTGTAAGGTTTTGTCAGATATGTTTTTAAATATTTACAGTACCTAGTATCTTTATTTTTGTGTTTAAAATTTAGTTTATAATTACTTTCCATTTTTTAAGAGAATTGTTTAAGCATTTATTTTTAACAAAAAAAAATAATTTTTACCGTTAAAAAAGGTTTTTTAAACTTCTGGTCTAACAGCTAGAGCCGAAAAATCTTCGTCATCAGTAATATAGAGTTTCTCCGGCAAAACATGTTCATTTAGTATTGTTAATTATGTTTCCGCGCAGGCTTACCACCTAGTGGATACAGGGGAAAAGGGGATAAGGGGTGAAAGTGCAAAATTTTGGGAAAAAGTCGTCATCGATATGTCAGCCATTTTGGCCACTTAAAGTTGAACTTCAAGGTGTCTACATTTCAAAAGAGCTGATATTAGGTGGATACGGAGGGAAAATATAACGGAATCAAATTACCCGAGCGCTTACTTTATACGGGATGTTTTTTAATTAAATGTCAATATTTGGGGGAATTTTTAAAATTTATTTTTAGATATTTTAAGATTTACTTTAATTACTTTAATAAAGGCATTTTTAGTAATAATTTTTTTATTTCCACTAGTGGCGTTCGTACGGAATTTGAACTGTTTTTTTGGCAGATATTGATGGTACGTCACTTATTTCTCTTAAAATTTAAAAAATATTTTTCAAATCCTCAATCATTTATAAGTAAGGTTGATCTTTTTGATTTTTTCAATCCATGCACGGTTTTCGTTTAAAAAAAAAACCATTTCTCTGCATGATATAACAATATCGGTAAACAATATCACCAGAAAAGAAATATCTAGATTTAATTTTTCAAAAAAGGGTTGAACCAAAAAAAAAAATATGAGCAGATTTGATCTCTTGATTTTTTTTAGTCCGACGCACGGTTTTCACCTAGAAAAAATAAAACTAGATACTTCTCTGCATGGTGATATTGTGCATCGGATTGAAAAAAATCAAGTGATTAACTTTACTTATAAATGATTGGGAATGTCAAAAATATTTTTTATTTTAAGGGAAATCAGAAATTAGGCCAGTCAAATTCCGTACGAACGCCACTGGTGGAAATAAAAAAAATGTAGTACACTAAAAAATGCCTCTTGATACATAGTACATGTATGCCAAATTCTATTAAAATATCGAAAGTGGTATTACTGATATTAATAATAAATGATTTATTTTTGAAAATTTTACCACCCTTTTTATCTCAAAACTTAGGGCGTTTAGGACATACCTTCCCTATGAAGTTTTCTTTTAAAAAAGGACCAAAAATTTTGCCCTTAAATATTAACATTCAAAAAAAACACCCTGTATAAAGTAAGCGCCCGGTATCCACCTGTCAGCACCTTTTGGATTTAGACGCCTTGGGGTTCAACTTTGTTCCCAAAAAATTTGCACTTTCACCTCTTATTGCTACCCCCTGATCCTTTGGGTCAGCCCGAGGAGAAATAATTTTTTCCCCCGGGGGAAACTCCATATCACTGATGACGATGATTTTTGGTCTAGCTCTCCGTCTATTCTGTTTGTTTTTAGGAACTCCAAAGAGTTATTAATTAAATAAAAAAGATTAATGAAATAAATAAATCTTACAGGATACATCCGAAACAAACCACCCAAGAGAATTTCATCAAGTTTTTGAGGTTGCCTGACAGCTGAACAGATCGCGTATAGAAATCGCCAACCGTGCTTTCGTAACATACAAAACCTATGTATACGTACTAGATCCGAAATTTTAAAACCCTGTACCACAATTTCCAATATTCATTCCAAGGCATACCTTGGGCTACAAAGGATTTCATTTACGTTTTGTGAGGCTCACAAACTGTTGGCATATTTTAAAAGGCTATTGGGAAAAAAAAGAGACGGTAAGTTAGTAAAATATATTTAAAGGTTTAAGTTGCTCTGTCAGAATTAGTAACAGCCTACAGCGGATGTAATCATTTTTAAAAAGAATACAATATACAGCATGTCCCAGGATAGGTGTCCAAACAGGACAAATGGACAAAAAAATGTTGAATTTAAAAACAATATTTTTCTCAAATCGGTATTATACAGGGTCAGTTACAACAAAATTAGGAAAATCGCCACGCCTCTAATAAAGAACCTCCTTTTTGAAGTAAGACAAAATTTTATTGAGATACTTGTTGATAATTAAAATTCATGTCGTTTAAATAATCTAAAGTTATAACTTGTAAATTTAAACAAAATAAATAATTTACCCCAAAAAAACCCTTTTTGTCATATTCCAAAAAAACAATAATTTGTCTTTTTTGATTTTTTAATGAATATTTTTTGGGATATCCATTACTTTTTGTCAAAATTCCCTAACAGGATATTAAAGGATTATTATAAAAGCAAAACATCTTAGTTATATTTTTTAAAACACCATAGATTAAATAAATGGTGAAGGATTATAACATAAAATTAAACAAAAAGTATTTTAATAAAATTTTGATCTTACCTTCAGAAAAAAACGTATTTTATTAGTGCCAATTTTTCCCAATTTCGTTCTAACTGACCCTTTGTCGGTAATTTAATTTAAATAATTGAAAAATCGTATTCAATTACTTCTCAGTAATTGGATTACTTCAATTGAATTACTTTCCGGAAAAGGTAATTGTATTTAGATTATCAATTAGAGGGATAATGTAATCGTAATTGGTAATTGATTTTCACGAATCCCAAGTAATTCAATTACTTAGAAAGTAATTCGATTACTTATAAAGTAATTGAATACTTAAAAATTAATATAACTACCCAATAAATAATTGAATTACTACAAAAAATGCAATTACATTTCTTTATGGAAAAACTGCCCGAATTTTGGTTAGCCAAAAAGAGCATCTTGAAACACGGCGGGCCGCTTTGAATCCGGCGAACGCCGCCTCGGCGCCTATTTAGTATTTTCGATTGATGCTTACCGCCATCTTTTTTATACTTTATTTTGTGAAAAAATCTGTTGATGTTTGGGGTAGGATAAAAAGAAATTTTTATTTTAGAGTCATTTAATGTTGAACTTGTCGAGAAAGCAGTTTGAATCGTGTGACGTGCGCGTATGATGCATATTAGTATAACTATTTTATAAGTTTAGTGTATCTTGTTTAATATATGTGGTAATTTTTTTAGGTAGTAGTTATTTAAAAATAACGTCCGTGGTGGCACTACCGCGTTGTCTAAAAGGTACTGTGAAATGCAATATTTGCATGTTTCAGTGCTTGGACAACGTTGACGGAACAACTGGGAAGAAATGGGTTCAACACCGGAAAACCCGGCACTCACGGTACTTTGGTACTTAGGTTTATATATGTATATATAATCCGTAGGATATAATATACTATAATAATATAATTTTCCCTATATAATAATCCTTCGTGAGCTGTCATAAAGATAAAAAAAAAATTCAAATAAAGTAATTGCTAAAATAATCAATTACCTTTAGTTTTATTTAATAATTAAATAACTTTTAACAAGCATGCTAGTAATTGGTAATCGTAATTTACTAATCCTTAGAAGAGTAATTGGTAATTGTAATTGAATTACTTTTTAAAAGTAATTGCGACAGCTTTGCCTGTATAATACCGATCTGAGTAAAAATTGGTAAACTGTCGTTTCAGATCATGAAAACCATAATCCCAAATTACTGTTTAAAAATTCAAAAAGTGTTGGTCCATTTGTTTTATTCCGCCACCTATCCTAAAACACGCTGTATAAATTAATTTAATATTAATTACCTAGTCCAAAAAACAGAAAATAAGATTACAGACGTTTCTTTATTTTGGGCGGATGGGCTTATCTAATTCAATAAATTATTTTGCGCAGGTTCAAGCTTGGGTAAAATAGAAAAAGAACTTACTCCAGAATTTAGAGCGTGCTATGTAAGATGGGAAAAAGAAACGATAGAGCTGGCTGGACAGTTAACAAGGATTTTTTATAACTTGGACACAAATCTAAATACTGCCAGTTCTGGAGCTAGTGTTTATACTGCCAATAATTTAATACCACCGCAGGTACTAATGTATTTTAAACTAGTAATGGTCCAATGGCTATTTTTGAAATTCGAGTATTTTAGTATTGGTATGGTATTTGCATATCAATAACTCTAGTATTCGAATACTGTTTTAAATTAAGCACTAATGCTCATTCGTTGGCGGTAGTGTGTGTACCTGTCATAATATTTAGTTAGGTAATTAGGAAAAATACATAATAACTAATGGACCGTATATTTAATCAGTCTTTAATTTTTAAATTATAAAGTTTTATCAGTTCAGTCATTAAGTCATTTTAGTCATTTATTGTAAACTTTTACATGTAATCAGTCATTTTAATTTTTGCTAAGTATAAATAAACGGATGGTTCCAAAACCGAGCAGGGAACTGGAGCGGGCGCGTATAGTAAAATGAGGAATTCACAATTTTTCATTTCACTAGGAACACACTATTCTGTATTTCAAACGGAAATATATGCTTTACTGCACTGTGCAAAAGAAAATAACAGGAGGGTTATAAAAGCAAGCGATTCTGCCTAATAACAGAGAACCTGGCACTAGTAACCTTAAGGTATCGTCCAAGCTGACATGGGAATGCCAAAAGAAGTGGAAGTCCTGGGAGCACGCAACAGGGTAATTTCTCTTGTGGGTACCAAGGATCCGAAACAAACACGAGGAATACTGAAGGAGCCTCAGTAAAATAAGACATGGAAAAGGTTTCATAAGGAGCCCATCCAAAAGAGCGAAGGAAGAACTACTCAGACAAAGTAGGAAAATACTTCGATAACAGTAGGGCTGTTAACAGGGCAGGATAACCAATGACCAAGACTTATGTCTTGGTCAGCACGCCACGGTTTTTTTCAAGCGGAATTTGCAGCAATAATGCATTGTGCCGTACTGATTAAAGAAAAAGGGAGAAAGGAAAACACATCGTCATCTACTCAGACAGCCAAGCGGCCTTAAGGATATTTTTTCTCTAGGCTTGTCTCCATAGATTGCCAGCTCCTACTCCCTTGTTGGTCTTGGAGCCATCTGTATACCAGATTTGATCGGCTTTGATTGGGGGAAACCTACATTTTTAAACTTAAAAAAATAATCTTTTGTATAAAAACACTTTTTAATTCTAGTAATGATTAGATTACATTGATAATCTTAACTGAGCATTTTTTAATGCTCATGAAATCCTTAATAATTAAAATATAATTAAAATTATAAAGAAAAACGTGTAATAAATGATAAGTCAAATAGTTATCAGAACCATGTCAAACAACAAAACGATAAGAAAAGTAAGCATTTCGACACGAGGACTTGTCATTTTTTTTTGTATTCATGTACTTTGTAATCCGAATACTAAATTTTTGGTACCGAGTCAGTACTGAGTCAACTGACTCGGCTCATTACTAATTAAAACTTAAATAAACCACATATAGGTTTTTTTTAAGTTCTGGATAAAAATTACATGCTTGTTTTCAGTATTAAAAGGTTATACAAACGGAAAATCTGAAAGTTAGTTTTTTCACGTTAAAATTTATCAATTATTTAAATACTAAATAAAATTTAAAAATATTTTTAAATATGTTTTAGATTAATTTGATTAAAAGTGCATCAGAAGGTGCAATTAAAAAACAAACCACATCAAGTGACACTACCACGACTTCTACAGTCACAAATGGTAGCTGCTCATCAAAAAATTTTCGCGGTATCATCCTTTTACCGTCTGCAGGGTTTCCCACAACCGAAACAGCCGATCAAGCCAACCAAACATATTCAGCCGATTTCTGCACCAAAGAAGAAGAATATGATTCTGAGGAAGAACGTACTAGAAGGTTAAATTTATTGCGGACAATTTTATTATAATAAACGAAATTAAAGGAATATATGTTTTTTAAAACAGGGTCTACATGAAACCAGGGAGCTACAATGTACCCAAAAGGGTCTAGAAGGAACAACTTCCGGTAATAGTCCACGAGCCATAGAATTTTTGGAAACCGCTCAGAATGTTAACAAAGCCAGGGATGCTGTAAACGAAAGATATTGGTCAAATAGTATGTGACTGGGTCTAAGAAACCCAGTCAGAATTCAAGATTTTACAAGAGGAAGAAGAAAAGTCAAGAAATTGTAGATATCGAAGTAAGTTGGCTTTTCCACAAATACATATTTAGTCCTTATTGGATGACCCTGTACATTCCACCATCCATGAAAACCCACGCCTGCATATACATTATGGTGCTAACTTATAGCACCATAATCGAAAAAACTTTTTTTATTTTTAACTTCTCAGAGAATTTTATTCTTGACAAAAGTTGGTGTATGATCGAAAAGTATTAGTTAGTTCTATTAAAAGTGAAAGAACATACAGGGTACGTAAAAAATTGAAAACCGCTTACAAGTACCCTTATTTTAAAATATATAGCAAAAGGTCGAAAAAAATTAGTTTAAATCAAAAAATTCTTAAATACCAAGAATGACCTCCTATTAAAAATGTTTAATTTTAATAATAATATTATAAACTAGATGAAAAGCCTGTCTTCGCCAGGCGAGAGACAATATTAAGTAGCCTCTGTCTCCGTAAGACGCCTTCCCTACGGCTAACGGTAAAAAACTTTTTGCTCCTATTTTTGTCCCGGGGCGAAATTCAAAAACGGGCTTCGTTAGGTTCTAGCCACTGCTAAGACTACCATTGCGCCAAATTTCATGATTTTAGCTCAAGCCATAACTTCAGAATCACGTGGACAGACAAATAAATATATATACCTTCCTACATATAAATACAGGGTGATTCACGGTCGATGGTAGGTTAGACGTTTATGGAAAACGGGACCCAGAATTTTTCTCAAAATTTAGCCTCTTACATTTTCTTACCTGTATGAATATATGTATATGTATGTATCGATCTAAAATATTTTCAGCATTGCGACGTTGCTGCTTCTAATAAAAAGTCCTAGAAACTTTTATTTTTTTAAATGGAACATCCCCTATATTAACAAGTTTTTATTTTCGCCCTTTTATTATAATACTTTTTTGTTTATATTGCCCTATACCTATCTCTATCGGTTTTCGAGATAAAAAATAATTTGTGTTAAATATGGTCAAAACATGGCCCTAATTAAACTTAAGTAAATTAGTGCTCTCAATTCATGAAAAGTTGATGTTTTGGTGGTATTTTACAGGCACGATGTATTTAATTTACACCGAGAAATCGACTCCATATCATACAGGGCGTGCTAAAATTACTATTATTTTCGTTATTCTTAAAAGGGGTCAAAAGATCATTTTTTTAAATGAAATCCCCGTATATTACTCAATAAAATAAGAGATGAAGAAGAACGCTTTAAGATGACATATCATGTCCCCATACCTAAATCATCAAATTTTCTCAATAAAGCCGCTTTTTTGTGAAAAATTATTTTTTAAAGAATTTAATTTTAAGTAACCATGGAAATATCAAGCTTATGACAGTTTGACTACAAAATAATTCAATTAACATGTGAAAGTACAGAAAATAACATAATTAAGATGAATAAAAATAACCAAATTGTAAACAAAATAACAAATTTTGAAATGTTGTCCATTACATTCTAAACATTTTAGAATGTGCTTTTGTACACGACTCGTGGTTGCTTTTTCAATTTAATGGGGATCCAGATCTTCAATACACCGCACTATTCGCCGTCGCAGTTCTTCTTTAGTAGGCACTGGAGTAATGTACACCCTTTCTTTTAAAACACCCCATAAAAAAGTCAAGCGGCGTGAGATCGGGTGATCTCGGTGGCCAATCCCATGGCCCTAAGCGCCTAAACCAACGATCGTCAAACATTTCGTAAAGTTCCCTGGAAACTGCCTGGGTGCAATGAGCTGGCGCTCCGTCCAGTTGAAACCACCTATATTCCTCTAAAGACAAATTGTCGACGAAATCGGTCCTCGTATTTCGAGATATCTCTCAGCATTAAGTGTGTCATCATAAATAAAAAAGCTAATTTTATTCTTCTTTAAAATACAGAAAACATTTAGGTCAAATTTTTCTTGAAACCCCATTTCTTTTGTCTCGTGCGGATTATGATCAGCCCAAAAATGCTTATTCCTTCTATTAAAAATCCCATCCCTCGTAAATTTTGCTTCGTCGCTCCAAATTATTTTTGACAAAAATTCTGGATCTTCCTGTGTAAATATTAAAAGGGTAAATATTAATAGGGTTTCTCAAAAATGCACTCTACGTTCAAAGTCTTCCGCTTTAAGGGCTTGAACTTTAGTAAATTTATACGGATGCATTTCGTAATTTTCCAAAATTCGTTGTACTAAAGCAAATAATACACCCAAATCTTCTTCTGCACTACGAATTGAAGCTTCTGGATATGCCTAAAAATATGCCAAAACGTTAACAATATTGTATTCATTTGAAGTAACAGGTTTTGGTAATGTTGGAGGCGCTTTTAAATTTGAGCCATAGTTAATGAAATTATTTTGTAGTCGTACAAACTTCCTCTCGTTCATTGGTGTTAATTCAGGATACATTTGGTTAAATTTTCTGCAACTTCTGGCAATGATTTAATCACATTGTCCGCGTAAAATAAATAATTAGGAACTTCGTTTGAATAATCAATATTTGCGTTTTTTAACCGTCAATAACTGTTTATAAGTTACTTATAAAAGTCACCAAACTGTCATAAGCTTGATATTTCCATGGTTACTTAAAATTAAATTCTTTAAAAAATAATTTTTCACAAAAAAGCGGCTTTATTAAGCAAACTTGATGATTTAGATATTGGACATGATATGTCATCTTAAAGCGTTCTTCTTTATCTTTTATTTTATTGAGTAATATACAGGGGGTTTCATTTGAAAAAATGACCTTTTGACCCCTTTTAAGAATAACGGAAATAATAGTAATTTTAGCACGCCCTGTATGATATGGAGTCGATTTCTCGGTGTAAATTAAATATATTGTGTCTGTCTAAACTACCACCAAAACATCAACTTTTCATGAATTGAGAGCACTAATTTACTTAAGTTTAATTAGGGCCATGTGTTGGACCATATTCAACACAAATTATTTTTTATTTCGAAAACGATAGAGATAGGTATAGGGCAATATTAACAAAAAGTATTATAATAAAAGGGCAAATATAAAACTTGTTAATATAGGGGGTGTTCCATTTAAAAAATAAAGTTTCTAGGACTTTTTGATAGAAGCGGCAACGTCGCAATGCTGAAAATATTTTAGATCGATAGAACAGGTAAGAAAATGTAAGATGCTAAATGTCTAACCTACCATGCTAAACGTCTAACCTACCATCGACCGTGAATCACCCTGTATATCCACATTAGCAAATTATACAGGGTGTTTCCTAACTACGGTACGAAACTTCAGAGGGTGATTGGCTAGGTCGTTTTAAGAAAAAAAGTTCCTATGAACATATGTCCGGAGTTGCTTCGTTTCTGAGATACAGATAGCTTTTAGAATGAGTTAATGTGGTTTTAATTTTTTTTTCTCGAAAACGAAGCTAGATATGAAGAAAACACAGGAAAGTAAAAAGTTGTATTTTTAGTTGCTTAATCTTAAAAAATATAAAAACTATTAGAAAAAGTCATTGGTGTACTTTTTTTGGTCAATAATATTGCTTTGGTGCCCACTGAGACGCCACTGGAGCTAATAATTTCAATCTAGTTAGAGCTAAATAAGCACCTTATTACTTCAAATAACTGCACCAAATTTTGACCAAATCGGTTTTAGGATATTTATGATATTTTATAAATACCCCTTTTTTTTAAACTTCAACTCCCTGTATCTCCAGAAACGAAGCAACTCCGGACATATGTTCATAGGAGCTTTTTTTCTTTAAACGACCTACCACACCTCTGAAGTTCCGTACCGTAGTTAGAAACACCCTTATATATATATATATATATTATATATATATATATATATATATATATATATATATATATATATATATATATATATATATATATATATATATATAAATTCTTAAATATACCTTGCAAAATCCATAAATTTTGTTTATATTTATCACTTTTTATTTTTTATCCGATTATTATGATTTTATTTTCAGTTTGTAGATCCATTTATTGTGTTCTTTTTTATTTATTTTATAAAGAAACATTTTTTGATAAGGGAATATTATACAGGAGTAAATCAAACTGTTGTTTTTTGTCGTAATTTCAAAACACCCTGTAGGAAAATTGAGGTGGATAATTTTGTTTACATACTGTTTTTGTAATCTTTGATGTATTCTAAACATTTCGTTTTTTATCTCATTTCTGCTCAGAGCTACAAATTTTTTTATTAAAACGATGTAATTTTTAGAAAATGTATGTCAAGCTTTCGGTTAAAAATTATCGATGTTGGCTAGTGACGCGATTATTGGGACAGATTTTTTGACACTGACAATATTATTATTTGTTGTGTGTCAATATGGTATTAACTCCAGCAGACGTGGATAGGATTGTTGCCTTAGTAGAGGATGGCCGTAGCAAAAGTTATGTCGCCGGTACTCTAAGATTTCCTCGGTCTATAGTTCGAGATGCCTGGAATAGGTATTTACAGACGGGAATTTTTACTAGGCGGCAAGGCTCTGGCAGAAGGAGAATGACCACTGCAGCTGATGATCAGTTTGTCCCCGTAAGTTCTGTAAGAGATCAAAGATCTAATGCTGTGTGTCTTAGAAATTACTTGCAAATGATTCATCGAGTAAATGTAAGAGAAAGAACGATACGTAGAAGACTGGTAGAAGCAGGGCTTCATTCATGAAGGTACAACAACACAATTACTTCCTCGGCATGGACAACGCCGATTGAGGTTTGCAAGATCGCATTCTGAATGGACTTTAGAACAGTGGGGAAACGTACTATTCATAGATGAATTCAGGGTTTGTTTAAAGTCGCCGGATTGTCGTAAGCAGGTATACAGACGTAGAAATGAAAGATTTGCCGAATGCACCATATCAGAACGAATCTCATATCATGGCGGTTCAGTCATGATTTGGGAGGGTATTTCTACCGAAGCATGCACCAATCTTGTATTTATTGAAAATGGATCTTTAACCGCCCACCGTTACGTTGAGGAAATCCTCCAAGAAATTGTTGTTCCATTTGCTCCTTTCATTGGAATCCAATGTACATTAATGCATGATAATGATTAATGATAGCCTCACGTTGCACATTTAGTGACCGAGTATCTGGATGAAGTTAAACTTCCAAGATTGGAATGGCCCGCATGTAGACCGGAGAATATGAGGCTATTCCTCAAGAAAGAATAAGTAACCTTATTCATTCAATGCCACGAAGACTGAAAAAATACATGTTATTAAAATTATTTTTGTTAATTAACTTTATGATAATGCTGTTGTTTTTTTTCTTAATAAAAATAGGCTTCAAATCTGCGTTTCATTTAAAATTTTGCAGCATTCAGCAGAAATAAGATAATGGAATGAATTAAAAACGAAATGTTTAGAATACATCAAATATTACAAGAATCAACAGTTTGATTTACTTCTGTATAATATAGCCTAATCAAAAAATGCTACCTTATAAAATAATTAAAAAAGAACACAATGAATAGATCTACAAACAGATAAGAAAATCATGGAAATTGAATAAAAAATAAAAAAGTTATAAAACATCAAAATTTCAGGGTGGCGGAATGTTGTGCCGGTGAGTACAGTTTGGGATCATTGGGAACTTTAATGAAGAGTAAAATTTCCTGATTAATTAGAAATAAAAAATTTTACATTTCTTGCACACTTAATGAAACACACTGCGTATACCTTTTTTAGCTGAACCTTTCGACTCATCTCAACGTTCACGAATGGCTGATAAGCAGCAACTTCGCCGAGTTTGGAGAACCGAAATCCCCAATTTCTCAGCAAGAACTGAAGCCATTTTATTTAGATAGTGCCTATGATACTTTACCCCAATTAGATAGCCCCGTTTCGATTGATAATAAAGTGCAGTCTTCAACTTCAGTAACTCTTTTACAGGTAAAAAATAGGGTAGTTGTTTTATAGAATTTTAATATTTGCTTATTTCTAAAAGAATAAAAATAAAAGATTAGATAAAACAGCTATTGGAGCAAATTTTGTTTACAATATTCTTCACTTTTTTAGCGTGGAAAATTTACTCCAACACAACAACCAAAATTAAGTAATGGCAATGGATCCAAAGGGACATCAAATAACGGACGCGTAGAGCTACCGCTGTCAAGATCATTCAGAAAGCAGAGGGTACCACAAATGACAAAAACAGTAAATGCCGACGTTCATCGAAGAAACACAAATCTCTACGAGAACAAGGACGGCGGATTAACGGAAGCAGGACGGTGTGTCCTTGAAAATATAGTAGAAAATCTTAAGGGTCACGTTCTTGGGCCTGTAGCGGTGGAGGGGGAGGTAACTTTTGTTTTTTACATTAAAAAATATGAAGGGTCAGGAGAAAAAGCAGGTAAGTCAATTTTTCGCTAAAATTTAGATATTGCTTGCATTCGTTTTAGAATAAGCGTAAGTATTTTTAAAAGCTTCTAAACTGAAATAAAAACAGATTTTTCAAAAGATATACAGCATCAAAGTTTTACGATATGGGAAAAAAAAGAAGGCAACTCAAGCAAAAAAGGGAAAGAACCAAGCAAGTCATTATTGCTCGGGAGATGTACTGTAACTTAAATGTATTAATATACTTAACATTCATCAAATTACTAAATAACCCTAAAATTCTGTATGGCATTCCTATATTATTTTGCGTTATTTTAGGCACCCTTCAGAATTTTAAGGGAGGTTCATCGTTTCCTTGAACACTGCATCAATCTGATAACAACCTGGATGATGAAAGCTTAACTTTTTCTTTACTAAAATATAATATTTTAATTATTTTACCGAACAATCTTTTTATAAGATCTTATACTGATTCTATAACATTTTAAATCATTAAAATGTGTTCTTCTCAGTTTCGAAAATAATTGACTTACCTGTTTTTTCCCCTGACCCTTCATATAATTAAATTTGTCATCTTTTATGAAGAAAGCTGTGAATGATGTCCGGACTTGCGCCTGAGGAAGAAACACGTTCTATGTCCCGTATAATATGGACATTATACAAAATAAATATTTCAAGATAGTAGAAATCTTTAACTTAAAATAAAGTACTTTATATATCCTTAATAATAATGCTTTCTAGAAAGATTTTAAAAGTAGAAATTTATTCCATTTAAAAACAAAAAACTAATGGATGCATTACCCACAATTTTCAAAACTATCACCATAATGTCACTAGCGCATAGTAGCCTTATTTTAGGCAATTTTTCTTACACAGGGTGGAGCACCCCAACCGTCACGGAGTTTATACGAAAGCCCGTGAGAATTTATATATTTTTTTTCAGAATCTGTGCAGACGGTAAAGGACCTGCATTTAAAAATATTTGCATTTATACAGGATGATTTGAAAAAACGTACCATATCAAAGTTATGGTTTTTTAAATGAAACACCCTATATTTATTATCGATTTTAAATTCTAGAGCAAAGATAAAGTCATGTTTCAATAAATGTCCCTATACCTAATTCCTACCATTTTTGAAAAATTTGCAAATTTCCGATTTTGTAAAACTTCAGTAATTTTTTTTTATCATAAATATTTAAACAAAAATTAAATTACCATAGCCAATATTAGGTAAACATACAATTACTACGATATGGTTTAACATTTTTATTAAAATATTATACAGGATGGTCAAAAAATATTGTCTATTATTATGAACGTTCTTTTGCAAATAACTCTCTTATTTTAAATGGAACACCCCGTATTTGACTACTTAATATTATGCAGAATTTTATTAACAATCATTGATATAGGGTTTGCCATATATTTTTGCCTATACCTATACCTAAACCGTTACTTTTTTAATTATTTCGAATTTTGTGTAGTGCGTGCCTTTAACACGTATAGTATTACCATAATAAAACATTTTTAAACTAAGGAGGCTTTAACGTAGAGACGTTACAATTGTTATTACTATGTTATTACGTGTTAAATGCACGCACTACACAAAATTTGAAATAATTAAAAAAGTAACAGTTTTAGGTATAGGCATACCCTATATCAATGAATTGGTAATAAAATTCTGCATAATATTAAATAGTCAAATGCTGGGTGTTTCATGTAAAATAAGAGACGTATTTGCATAAGATTGTTTATAATATTAGAAATTATTTTTTGACCACCCTGTATAAAATTTTAATAAAAATGTTAAACCATATCGTAGTAGTAGCATGTTTACTAAATATTGACTATGGTATTTGTTTAAATATTTACGATGAAAAAAAAACTAAAGTTCTACAAAATCAGAAATTTGCAAATATTTCAAAAAGGGTGGGGATTAAGGTATAGGGACATTTATTGAAACATGGGTTTATTTTTGCTCTGAAATTTAAAATCGATAAGAAATATGGGGTGTCTCAATTAAAAAAACATAACTTTGATATGGTACTTTTTTTTAATCACCCTCTATAAATGCAAATATTTTTAAATGAAGGTCCTCTACCGGCTGCACACAATTTTTTTTTAAATTTCCACGAGCTTTCGTATAAACTCCGTGGCGGTTGGAGTGCCCCACCCTGTATACGCTTAGTCAAACAAATATTTGATTCTACGGTTGGTACAAGCTCGACCTGTACGCAAAATTTCAATATCCTCGGTGAAGCTGTTTGAGACTTTAAAGAATATTTGTTGATTTTGTATGGAGATTACCTGTATCTGAACGCGCAAAGTTAAATAACTCTTTGTTTTGTTGAACTTGGCTGCTCGTAAGTACAGGACAATTATTGGCCAATTTTTTCCCAGTAGCAAACCTTAATGTGTTTTTGTTAAACTGGAGTTTTTTGGTGCTCCATTGCAATATCATTTAAATGTCTTGTAAAGAGATATATATATATATCTCCATTGTTCTGCGCTTATTTTCCAAATCAGGCCTAGAGACTGGCGTAAGAAACTAAATTTTGGAGTTAGATATACTATCGTCTGCAGAATTATGGATGGGAATCATCGTGAAAAGAAGCAAAGGTTTTATTTGTTATTAGTTATTATTAATAATTATGTGTTTTTGCAAATACTTTAAAACTTGGAAATTAATAAATGAATTTATCCATTACCCTGCAAAGAACTCAGAGATAATATATTGCTCTATAATTAAAAGGGAAACTTTTAGCTCATTTCTTTGGCTCTCACGTGCTGCCGTCCAGTTTTCCGGGAAAATGCACGTGTCATTAATAATCCAAAAAAGACAACTTAAGATAGGTTACCCCTGTAAATAAGAACTAGCCTTTTGCTATTTTTTACATAGATTCATTGTCCTACTATAGGATATATTTGTACTAAAAGCTATGGAGCTCATGGACATTAGTTTATTTGTGAATTTAATCTTTTTTGGTTAATATTACAGGAGCTATATTTACTTTTTCAATCGATCAAAAATACTTTGCTATATTATGTTGTTTAATAATGACAAATTTCTTAAAGGTACTTAGGCTAATACTGATTTAAAGGGGGGACATTTTTTAAGGCGATTGCTGGTCTGCCCTCCAGTCCAGAAGATTTCATGTAATTAGGAGAAAAAATAGTGCACTTAATATGCCGGACCTTAAAGATGATTTGGGATGTTTCCTTGAAGGTGATTTGGGATGTTCTATAAGGAATAGAAGCAACTGATAAAAGAGGGAAATTAACCGAATGATTAAGGATAGAATGGGTTCTTGCATAAAATTTATTTTGGTTTAAAAACACGTTAAATCTTTTGTTTTGCCTATTAAAGAACCAGGTGCTAAATATTTTCGTTTCGGCGTGATAATGATTTAAAGTTTACGTCTGGCCTTTTAAATTTAACGTCAAAAGACTTAAGGACACAGGGTCTGCTAAGTTCCAATATTAGTTTTTTTGCTCCCTTAATTTATTTCAGTCAGAGCAAAAACAAAAAATCAATGGCGTTACTTTATTCCGAATTAAGATCAGGCCCGTGCTGGCCCGGGGGGACAGGGGGACAAATCCCCCTGCGCCCTCGCCTTTCGGCGCCCTCACTCTAGTAAAAAAAATGAGAATTTTTGTGGTTGTTTATCTCTTATAACATATACTTTTTTACCCAATTTTCAATAAAGAGTTTGAGTTGATTTTAATAACGAGAAAAACGTTGTTCTTATAAGACATTTGTAATGAAGTTTTTAAGTTAGTTTTAGTTTTCAGCCTATTTAATTTGATACTAGTGCTGTATTTAAGGCTAATTAAAAGGGATATTTATTTAGCTCAATACTGAAGCTTATATAAAGTAGGTCACATCTTATAATATTTTATAACATGTAACGTATTAAATAAGACTGCTCAATAGCAGTATTTTTATCGATGTGGTTGTATCTTAGGTTAGTTACAAGTATTTTTATGAAAGCTCATTACACCGGCACACAACAAAAAATTAAGTGGTCTGTGCATTTGAATAGAATCCATTTATATGTATTTTGATGTGCTGAATCCAAATCCGAGGTCCGTTTGGCCCATACACCCTCAAAATGTTGAGTAAATTGCAAAAAACTGCTAAAAATGACTCAAAATTGCGAAAAACTGCAGTTATGAAAATGAAGAAAAATGTTTTAAGCAAGATTAAGTACGTTTCTTATGTATTTCGATAAGCTACATCTAAATGCGAAGTCCGTCTGGCTGTACATACTCCAAATTTACATACATGATCAATGTCAATAAAAAAAATCATAACTGTAATGTTTCGCAATTTTTAGCAGTTTTTCGCAATCTACTCAAAATTTGGAGGGTGTACGGGCCAAACGCATTTCGGATTTAGATTCAGCAGTAGGGAATAAATACGCGAGCTGCACCCAAATAGTGCACGATGACGTCATATGACCTTGAATGGCCACGTGTGCGATACGTCATATGACCTTGAACGGTACAGTGGTAGTTTGTCTCACTCATTTGACCTTGGGG
>JAHBCN010004233.1:0-66271 GCA_019359885.1 Listronotus oregonensis | reverse complement strand
CGGTCTTGAAATAAACACGGGAAAGTATTGCAATATTCATTGGCAAAACCGTGTTAATTTCGAGGCTTCAAATAATGAACCACGCACAGATTTGTTTGAAAATGGGTGGCTGTATATGTTTACGCTTCCGTTTTCATTTCACTGTGCGCCTTGGTACTGAACACGGAGACGTTATACAAAAAGGAGCGACACATTCGTAAATGGCCTAATTTTTATTGCGAAAGTACATATTCATCACAAAAAGGATCGCATAACTTACCTTTAGAGCAATGGAACAAAATTGTTTTAAATATTCGAACCATATAAAAGTGATTTAACTAAACTAATTTTTATATTCACACTTATATTAACAATAAATAATGACAAAAAAATTGGTATAGTATTAGTAGTAGGTACAGCCTATACGTTTAGGTATAGCAAACATGTTTTAATAGGTTAATACATCTTTTGTACTTATTGTTAGTACAAAATAAGTGGTGGGTACCTTATATTATTAAATTATGCGATACTTTTAGGGATTGGTGTAGATTATTTTTTCTTTGTTTTTATTATGGATCATTATTGACGACAGTGGCGGCTGGTACATAAGAGCTGCGGAGCTGCAGAACCACCAAAAAAAAAATAGAAAATAAGCCTTAAATCTAAAATAAATAAATGTTTCTGATGTTTAAATTATTTGTGTTTAATTAAAAAAAGTTAAACGTATTGGAACACGATATGGAATATAAGCGACAAGTAACTTCGAACGAACCCCGAGACAAGTTACATTGAACGAACTGCGCGACATTGCTGGCCTGACGTAGTCAACAACATATCTCCACGCTCTTGACCATATAAATTTAGCAGGGCGACACAATGTGGTTCTGTGCTCGTAATTTGCCCTCGCCTCTGACGTCGCGACTCCCCGCGCCTTTGATTTTAATACCGTTGTTTTAACGGGAATATGTTCTGCATTTTACGCAGTGCTGAGGGATAGTGATTAGGTTTTGACGAGTTGTTCGAGCAGTTATCGGTACCGCGTTTTCTGTATAAAAAATCTAAAATTTTCGCGTACTGTTATAAGCGTTATATTTGTTTTTTCCTTGATTCATATTCATATTAGAGATGGATATTATCGATAATTTATTAAATGTTAAAAGGTTTATAAAGTACACCTACGAAGAAAAAATTAAATTAGAGCAAGGTGGACGTCCTTTACCAGACATTTCCATCGAAAAAGAAGGCTCAAGTCGTGGTAAACAGTACAAAAGACAATTTAATCGTGAAGTGTACTCAAGAAACGATTGGATTTGTGGATGCAATAAAAAAATGCTCTTTTCTGTTTTCCTTGTGTACTTTTTGGCGGAGATAAATCGTGGACCCAAATTGGAGTGACAGATTTAAATCATTTGAGTCAAAAAATAAAGAAACATGAAACGTGCCGACACCATTTACATAAAGGGGCACCGTAAATATAAGGCAACAACTAGATTCTGCCTACTGGGTAAATATTCAAAAATTTAACGAAGAGGTGACAAAAAATCGGTATGTTTTGTCTAAAATTATTGATTGCGTTAAATTTTGTGGAATATTTGAATTGGCACTTCGAGGACATGACGAGACGAGTGTCTCAGAAAATCCAGGAATTTTTCGTGGTCTTATTAACTTTAGTGCAGAGCTTGACAAAACTTTGGAGGAACATTTAGAAAAGTCGACAGTGTTTAAAGGGATTTCAAAAGAAATTCAAAATGAAATTTTGGACTGTATTTTAGAAGTATGCCTGGAGAGAATTTTGGAAGAAATTCGTCAATCTCCAAATCTGGCAATAATTGTAGACGAAACAACTGATGTGTCCGCAAAGACGCAGTTAGTAGTAATACTTAGGTATTCACGAAATGGCGAACCTATAGAACGTTTCTGGACCTATCTAAACCCTATTGGTGTTAATGCAGAGTCCCTCACGCAAGATATTTTACAAGTTTTGAATGTAATATTACCAGACACAAAATCAACCAATAAACTAATTGCTCAAAGCTACGATGGCGCAGCCGTAATGAGTGGAAGGCATACTGGAGTCCAGGCAAGGATTAAGGAGAAATTTCCATATGCCTATTTTGTGCACTGCTATGCGCATCAATTGAATTTAATAATGTCCAAAGCTGCTTCACAAAATTCACAAGTAAGACTTTTTTTGGTAATTTGCAAGAAATACCAGCATTTTTTAGAAATTCGCCACAACGTGTAGATGTACTGACCAAACTAGTTCAAAGAAGAATTCCCCATGGTGCGCCAACTCGGTGGAATTTTAACATCCGCACTGTTAATATTGTTTTTGAACATATGGAATCTTTAATAGAATGTATGGAGAACATAGAAGACTCTTTTACTAATCAAACTGTTTGTAGTGCCGCGTCATCTATCAGAAGAATGCTCTTAGATAACAATTTTATTTTCTGGCTAACTTTTTCCATCGTGTCACGCCTCATGTAGATGTTCTTTTTAACGAGCTACAAAAAATACAAACAGACCCTGTAGAAATAAACAAAAAAATTGAGACTTTTGAGCAGAATGTGATGTCACTAAGAAACTCAGTACCTGAAGTCGTTAGCCAAGCTTCTTCATTATCCACCGAGCCCTTATGTAAAATTCGTAGAAATGACAGTAAATTGGATCATCGTATGGCCGCTATAGAAATCTGCGATGTAATTTTGAACTGTGCGAAAGATCGATTTGCATTTAAAAATCATTTATCTGCGGCTACTTTATTTTATTCTAATAAATTTGGGGAATTTTGTGATAATTTTCCCGAGGAAATTTTAAATTTAACATGTTCTGCTTATCCAGACATAGATAAAGAACGTTTAAAAACTGAATTATCAGTAATTTATTCCAGAGCAGACTGTAGATCTATAAAAGGAGCAGTACCGTTTTTAAAATTTTTAATAGAAAATAATTTATCAGGGGCATTTCAAGAAACCAAAAGAATATTAGAAATTCTTATAACAATTCCAATGACGACTGCAGAGGCTGAAAGATCATTTTCTACTTTAAAAAGAAACAAGAATTTTTTACGTAATTCTATGACTCAGGATCGTCTAGTGGCTCTATCAATGCTATCAATTGAAAAGGAAATGATTCGTGAAATTTCAAATTTCAATGAGAAGGTTACAGACAAGTTTTCTTCCAAAAAGGACAGAAGAATCAACTTAATTTATAAAAAATAAGCCTTTAGTCTTCGGAGACATTCTTTGTGACATTTACTTGTATAAACTGTTTTTCACTTGCTTCTCAAATCTGTGTAAGTGTATATTTATGTTATTTTTAATTTTGGTTTGTTAAATGTATATTACTAATCGTTTGCTGCTGTGCAGAACCTCTATATTTGTAACTCACGAGCCGCCACTGTGAAGATGCGTCTGTGTTTGTAGTCTTGGGCATTTGCCGCAAACAGATGTGCATAAAAAAGAGCATCGTTTGCAAATAGTGCGATTTTAGTGTTGCCGGATAGTGCGTAGGTTTGTTAGTCATAAGTATTTGTATGTTGTTGTCAACAGCATAATCGTAAACAAGAAAACCGTTTCTGTTGTTTCGCCGATTATGCCTTTGCGTATATCTAGCGTTCAGGTTACCAAAAGTAGTCCTCTTGGGCCCTGACTAAGTATGCTTGTCAAATTTATGTCCTGAAATCTGAGATTCGGTTTGCGTAACAACCTGAGATTATAATCCCGTTTTTGAGCTTGATAGAAACTTGCTCTATAAGCGTTTAAAGAGGATTTTGTTGTGCGTGGTAATGCTGTTTTTCACAAGCATGGCCACTTCGCCTCCTCTCAGATTTCTGTCTAGTCTGTAAGTTGTGTAATTACGTATGTTTAGTTTGTTAGTATTTTCGAGCTTGGTTTCATTTATGATCATAATGTCGATCTTATACTTATTTAAATAGAAAATAAGTTCGCCCAATTTATTTTTTCTCCCGTTAACATTCCAACAGGAAATTGTTAAGTTTTTGGTTTTATTTTTTGCAATAAGTTGAATTTAGAAAGTTGAATGCATGAGAATTTAAATATGATAGTTACCTAGATTCTCTAGAAGGGCAATGAATTTTGTTGCTCCGTTAAGCTTGTTGGGGGTGATTTTTTAATATTGCAACTACATCGCTAAGAAATCTACTGATTTCAAGAAAGTTAAACTGTTTGGCTGCGTCAGCAGTGCCCAGTCCTGCTGATCCGGGCTGGTTAGGGGTTGGGGGTGGACGGGATGATTGTGCCCTTCTCAAGTCTGAGAAGACTCGGTTGTAGCGTTATTGGTTTGGTTGAAGGTAGGAAGGGGGTTGCAGCCATCCGTGGTTAGTACAGTTGGGCCACTTGCCCTGTCCGTCCATTTGTTAGTTGCTGGAAGGGGTGCATCCACGTACTTGGGCTGCTGCTGTTTTTCCGATGGTATTTTGCTTAATTTGTATAAGTACATGTTGTATTTCGTGCTATAAGACTTGTGCTTATTGTTTCGGTTGGCACATTCAGTTTTATCTGGATCCGGTATAACGGTCTAAATTAAGTGTTGATTTTGTATACTTTCTTTACGATAATGTTGTGCTCGTTTGTCCAAAAGTTCACTATTTCTTGTTCTTTCGATTGGATGTCGAGTCCTTTGCTATAAAAGCGTGGGTACGGTCTTCTTGGGTTGAAAAGGTGTAAAAAAATCAATTTTAGGATTCGTTTGCAGTTTATAACCTTAGAGTTACAAAATAGGTTATTTATGCCTTCGGCTTAGCTGTTCGCCGTGTAGAGCAGAATGCCATGGGTAAGAATTTGCTTTTTATAACGAAAGTAAATTAGGCGCCACGGTGTTTCTTCTATATATAGTTACATAATTGTTTTAAATTGGTTTGAAACCCCGAAAGTAACCAATTTCTAATAATTAGTATGATGTTTATGAAATCTCAACAAGACTGAGATAAAAGTGATTTAATATAAATATATCAAAAAAGGGGATTAAATTCACAAACAGTCAGTTTAAAAACAAACAATAATATATTATATATTTACATATTATTTGCAATACCCCATACCATTTAAATAACTGTAATTCAAAACATTAAAAAAAATTAATTACTTGAACCTTTCTGATTTTGTTTAAAACTCAACTCTATTGTGTAAAAAAGGAACGCCTATTGCTACCTACTTGTACAAGCAGAAGAATATACAGCGCTATTAAACCCAAAAAATTATATAATTAATTTACTTTAAACCAGATATGGTCCCTAACAATTTCTATAAAAAGTAATAATAATAAACTAAATTTTTACATAAATTATAAAAAAGGTAAATACGTCGTCGTAGTCCGATAGAAAATTATATAAAAAAAGGAAAAATACAACCTGTTTTTTATATCGGCTGTTTAACTGAAGGTTAGGCTGCCTGAAATGGCCTGCTATCGCTAAGCATCGAGTTGGTCACTGTGATGGCATGTCACGTGGTCACGGTTCAATGAATACCATAAAAGATGAAAAAGAAAGGCCTGGGAGATAAATTAGACTAGCAAATACTCTCCATTAGGTAAAACCATTTCTAAAAACCCTGTTTAAAAAACTGTATTACAACCTTCTAAGGTCAAAAAGAAATAAAACCTTTTATAATAATATTAAAACAGGTATTATTTGGGTATTCACGTGGCCTAAGCCAAAAAAACAATAGAGAAAAAAAAAATTGAACTTACCATAAATGCGGGTTTAAAAGACTGGCTTTTTAAAAGCAGGAATAGTGCATCGGCTAGCGTTGACAAAATCAAAAGCACACTATAAAGAAACCCAAAATTACTAGGATGTCTTGGATGAAATAAGATTAAAAAGTGAAACAAAATGGAATCCAATACGAGAACAGAAATCAAACATACCTGATTGTCGAATTCTCACTTCAACCATTGATAATAACCAACAATCGTTCACTTTGGTACGGCATAACTACCAAAAGAGGAAATAAGGTAAAAAAATTAAGAACCAGTTCTAAGGTTTTTTGTCAAGAGGACATTGCCGCCAAGGCAACTTAGCCAGGAGCTCGTTGTCTCCCCGGTACCGTGCCGGCTGAAAGGAAACGAACCACCTCCATATCGAAACACTCTCGCAAGCATAGCAACGGAAAATCCAATGAAAATTCCATTTGAAACGTGTCAACACAGCGGCCGTGGGTTTATGCTTTAAGAAATAATCGATAAAGCCACTGAAACGGCATTGATTAAGAGAGTGTTGTCACGCTTTATAAAATAACTTTAGAAAAATCGACGCTAAATTTTGTAAATAATTAATAAGTGAAGATAAAACTAGTATGAAAAATAAACTTGTAGCTTTACACGCTACAATTATCGTCTCCCACAAAAAATTAGTTATTGAAGATAACTATATTTTTTATCAGTAATAAAATGCTATAAGAAAACGAGTAAAAATATTGAACCTATAAAACATAACATACATTTATCAAAAAAGAAGGGGGCATCGTTATAGTACGATGACCAGAACTGAAATATGCCAGAGCATAAAAGAAACATGTCGAGGGGAATGCGAGGGTACTCTTGCACCAGTACTGACATTGATCTGTTCGGATGCGACCCCACCAAGACCCTAACATGGCCCAACTCGGCGTACGCACGTGGACCCAGCATAGTAGGGCTAGGATTCTGAGAACCCTAGTGCCATGACGCGCTATCACAGACAATTGCCCTGCAATACATGGGGTATACCATATACTGCAGAGACACGACCTGTGCTCATTTCCAGGCCCTCTAATACCCGAGCCTAAGCTTCCGCCCCGGTATCCTGGCATCAGCTGCTTGCTCTTTCTTTAAAAAAGGAAACCCGCACCCGGATACCCAATATCGCCCACTTGATGGTCGGCCCCCTCTATACCAGATAGAAAATCCTCAACATGATAGATAAAAAAGATCAAGTTACTCATAAGTCAAACATAATCTAAAGAAAATATAAGCATAAAAAATATACAATTTAACAAGTTCATGAATTGGTATTATAAAAATATTAAAGAATTACATTAAACGTTTCAAAAAAATTAAAAACTTGCAGCAATTGTCACCAAAGAAACAAACAGTCTGTCATAAGCGTCTAAAGATAAGGTAGGTAAGATACAATTAAGAGCTTTAAAATAAAACTATTCGTCATACTTATTTAACTTGATAACTTCGCGTATCACACGTCCTTACGGAGTCACTATAGGTAGGTCTAAATGGGTAGGTGTCTAAATCGATAGGTCCCTAAAAATAAGACGACGAAAAGCAAAACACTCAAAACTCTTAATTACAAATTTAACTGCTGGTTTATTTACAAATAAATTATAAGATCGTGAATTTCCAAGAAATTTAAAAGATATGAAAAATATACCACAAATTAGGGAAGGCAAAAATAATCAGACAAGCTTAGCTATAATCCTAAAAACGATTTGACAGCTAAAAACACTAAATCAGTAAACGCGAAAAGAGATCCATCTAAGGAAACAAGCTAATCGAACAAGCAGTAACTGACTAGTAGTTGTCTGTAAGAAATCTGGATCTGTATGTATGTAGATATACAAATCAAAAGGCAAGGTAGTTCTCTTTTTAAAATTAGGTAATTCGAAAGTTATACCATAATATTGTAAGGTAAGACAACGCTTTAAAAGAAAGCTAAGGTAATTTAAGCAAACAAAAAATAATGCAGGCTTTAGGTAAGGTAGATACGAGATATTCTCTGGGAAAAGCGCCAGCTTCAATCGCCAGTATACAGAGAATTCCAACAGAGAAGATCAGGTAAAAGTAGAACTTTACTTAAGATAAGATAATGTTATATTTACTAAAGGTAGATAAGGTAGTATTTCTACTAAAGGTAAGGTAAAATAGTATCTCTACTAAAGGTAAGGTAAAGTAGTATTTCTACTTAAGGTAAGATAATGTAAGATAAGGTAGTATATGTCAAAAATGACAGTTAAGGTAAAAGATAATCTTGTAAAAACCAAGAAAACAGATAATATATTTACAAAACTACAAGAATGTGGTTTATATACATGAAGATAAAGGTAATTATTCTAAATTTAAAAGGAATAGGAATGTCTAAACATCACCATCCTTAGAAGAATCTACAGTATTATCTCCGCGGTAAGGTAGTAAATCTTTAGCATGCCAGGTATCTGCCCTGGAACCATCTAAATGTTTTTATGAACCACGGAAAGAATACGTTTAGGACTTAATTTTGCCGCAAACTTATTTGTTGCACTAGAAAGCGCTTTATTGGGACGCCACACTTTTTAACCAACCTTAAAACTCAAATCCCCTTTTCTAAGGTTGTAGGACTTTGCATTCCTTTTATAGGCTTGGTGAAGCCTTTGACGTACCTCAGCAAAAATTTTACGAAAATCTGTCAAATTAGCCGCATACGTGTTTCTATCCCCAGGTAAAATTTCTTGTTTATCATTAACAGGATGATCCTGTAAGTAATAATTCCCGGAGAGGAAAACCAGTCACTTCATGGACGAAAGTATTAATGGCCTGTCTGATTTCGGGTACATGGTGATCCCACTCACCATGTTTATCAATATATCAACGAATAGCAGTGCCAATTGTTCTATTATTACGTTCAACGAAATTACACTGGGGGGAATAATATGGAGTATATCTGATTTTTACATTAGTCACCACAAAGTCGTTTAACACTTTGGCTAACTAGGTTGGAACCATTGTCACAAATCAGGTACTGAGGAACACCATAACTAAGAAATATGTCTTCTTTTAGGTGCTTAACAATAATTGGTGACTGAGCATTTCGTAAAGGAAATAATAAGGTAAATTTAGAGAACCAGTCAGCAATAACCAATATCCATTTATTTCCCTTCTTGCTACGAGGAAGAGGACCAATCAAATCCAAAGCAATAACCTGAAAAGGACGATCGACAATTTTTTCTTTTCCCATAAAACAAATTTTAGAAAGGTTGGTTGGTTTTTGTGCACTACAAACTAAACATGCCCTTACAAACTTCAAAACATCGTCACGCATATGAGGCCAATAATAAAATTCTTGCACTCAAAAAAGTGTTTTTCTAAAACCAAAATGAGCCATCGTTGGTGGATTATGACAATTTTCCAAAACTTTAACTCTGTGGGCCTTAGGAACCAAAAGTTTCCACTCTCTTTGATTAAAAGTATAATATGACTTCGTTGCAATGTATTTATAAATTATTCGATTTTCAACCTTCCACTGGGGATACTTTTCTGGAGATTTCTGAATTTTATCACGCAGGGATGAATACCATTGGTCAACTTGATCAACATCAAAAGTTATAACTAAAACTTCGCCAAAAGTTTGAGAGGTAGAGGAGCTTCCTCTGAAACGTCAGAGTTAGGTAACGAATAAGGTATGCGACTAAGCGCATCAGGTACCACATTAAGCTTGCCTTTTCGGTGCTCCAAATCAAAAGAATACTGTCTTAACTTTATTAACCAACGAGAAAGCCTACCAGAAGGATTCTTCAAATTATTTAACCAAAGCAAACTATAATGATCCGTCACAACAGTAAAACGAGCGCCCTCAATCCAAGGCCTAAATTTTTCGACACAGAAGATAACTGCCAAACATTCTCGTTCGGTAACGGTATAATTTCGCTCTGCCCTAGACAAAGCACGACTGGCATAGGCCACTACACGTTCTTCTCCATCAATAAACTGAGTAAGAACACCACCAAGTCCAACATCCGAGGCATCAGCCTGAACTATGAACTTTTGCGAAAAATCGGGTTGTGACAAAACAGGAGCAGAAATTAACTTTTCCTTAATAGCAATAAAGGCACTTTCAGCCTTTTTTCTTTTTACCCTTTAGCAAGGCATTCAAGGGACTAATAAGTGAAGAAAAGTCTTTAATAAACCTCCTATACCAGGAACACATGCCAACGAAACGTTTGATTTCAGTTGTAGTTCTGGGACGAGGGTTATTGACCATAGAAGACACCTTATCGGGATCGGTTGATAAAGAATTATTTCCTACAATAAAACCTAGATATTTAAGAGTAGTTTAAAAGAATTTACACTTTTCAAGATTCACAGTAAGACCAGCCTCCTCAACGAGTTTCTTAGCAGTATCCAAAAGCTCTAGATAATGTTCTAACGTGGGTGAGCACAAGAGAATATCATCCAAATAGGAAAAGATATATGGCTCAAACTTAGGTCCAAATATAGAATCGACAAGTCTCTGTTGCGTCTGCGCACTATTGCACAAACCAAACGGTACGACTTTGAACTGAAATTGACCTCTACCAATAATAGAAAAAGCCGTCTTTTCTTTCGACGCTTCATCCAACGGGATTTGCCAAAAACTCTTTCGTAAATCAATAGCAGATATGAACTTAGCATTACGAAGATTATTCAAAATCCGATCAACATGAGGCAACGGAAAAGAGTCATGCCGGGTCAATTCATTAAGAAAACATCCATCGAAGCAGAATCTATATTCTTCATTGGATTTCTTTACTAATAATGTAGGAGAACTCCAAGGACTCTGGGATTCCTCAACAACACCGAGTTTTAACATTGAATCAAATTATTTGTCTAAGATTTCTTGCATATAAGGTGAAAGTAAGTAAGGTTTCTTTTTAAAAGGTCGCGCATTGCCGGTATCGATAGTTAACTTAATTTTATTGGTCTTGCCGAGCCTGTCATTACTGTCAATCCAGCTTTAACTCTATCCATAGGCGAGAGATCATCGAGAGAAGAAAGTTTAGGGAAGGAAAGTTTAGTAACGACATTAGAAGAGAAGGATATAACCTCACTTTTACCTGTACAAACATCCCAAGAATCTTTTTAAAAATTCACCAATAAATTAATTTTTTTGCAAAGTCACTGCCAAAAATAAATGAGTGTGTAACCGAAGGAACTATTAAAAATTTTATAATGTGTAAAGAGTCTCCAACTAAAATAGGTAAATCGGCGACACCACTTACTTTCTGCTGTACACCGTCAGCAGTATGGATTTGTTTATTTTGCAAAAAGTTTGTTTTAATACGCATCTGTTTTAAAATTTTTAATCCCGAATTTCCAACGACAGAATTGGTAGCACCCGTATCAAGTAAACCAGTTATGTCATTATCAAAAACGCGTACCGATATATAAGGTCTGTTGTCACTTTGCCTACAAAGAAACATAGGCGACACCTGGGAAGATACTCTATTATGTTTGTAAAAGTTAGAAACGAAATTTAACCATTTTTTCCAATCGTCAGGACAAAAATAATTATTTTTATTAATTGTGGCATCTTTTAAGGAATTAACAGCATCTTGGCCACTACGAGACACTGTTGAAATTAGTTTTTTGGGCATTTAGGACAGTTAGAAATTTTAAAATTAGGTTCCCCGCATCGGTAACAAAAGGTTTTACGTTTCTGTTTACAAGCATTGTAGGTATGACCCGTATTTTTACAATTAAAACAAATAAGTTTATTCTTATTTTGTGGCGTTTGTTTTGAAGCGGAAGATTCGCCTGTGTGCTCGTTCGAACGGTTCTCCGAATAACTAGAAAAGGACTCATTTTTATTTTTGGAAAAAGTACTATTATTGGGTCTATCCTGACTATAAAATTTATTTCTATGGCAACCAGTAGGTCCAAAATTATTAAGAGATGAGACATTCGAAGTGTTAGAGCGCTTCGAAGAAGAGGTAAGGTAAGTAGCTTCTTCGAGTTTTCGAACTAAACTTGATAAAGTATCCACGGAATCAACGGTCTGTAAGGCAAGTGCTTGAATATATTCCGGTAACAAATTCTTTTTTAAATATTTAACTCTGGTTACTTCCGGTAAAGGGTTAGACAAGCGATTAAAAAGATTTTCTAACTGAGCGATGTAAATCGTTACCGATTCGTTTCGCTTTTGTTTTCTTTGTCTAATAGCTTCCCATATTTCGTCATCCCTAAGAAAAGAAAATCTTTTTTTAACTTTTGGACAAGAGAAGTCCAATCGTTTACTGTACTTTTGATACTGCGAACCATATAAACGCATCTCCTACAAAAAGTTCAACCGCGGCAGTGAAAAGCTCGGGTTCCGAAACATTACGGGCTTGTGCCAAATCCGTAACTCGTTCTAAAAAATAGTAAACCCTTTTTGGATCTCCAGTAAATTTAATACCCCATTCCGAAATTGGTTGTTTACTACCATTACAGGTAACCACCGGATTCACATTCACAACGGGCGAAACATTTGGAGACAAAAGAAGCGTTAGGTAAGTCAACAATTTTATCGTCTAAGTCAGCATCTAGCTTTATGCAAGTAGCATAGGACTCTTCTTTATAAGACGCGATATCGTTAGGATCCGGATCAACTATACGACTAACTCTTCCAGTCAAATGGATAATTCTAGACCTTATTCGAGCATAAGTGGAATCCGTAATTGTGCCTTCGAAATCGATAATAGTATCAGTGATCGAGGTAATAGATTTATTAATCTCTACTGCGAAATTAAAATCATAATTTTCCAAACAAACCTGCGAGCCGGGTTGCGTAATTACATACTATACTATTACTCAGAGCACCGGCGATAGAGGTTGCTCTGAGTCGCAGTATAGATTGTAGTGACGAATACGCGCAAATTTTCACTTCATAATATACTACAGCCCAGAGCGGCGGTTGAAAATATTATATAAAATGCTGTATAGCATGTTGTATCACTATGAAAATGTGTTGAAATTCTTTGGATGGGTACTTACAAAGGTATTTAAATGGAGGTTTTATTCCCTGCATAAAGTCCTCAGACAGATTTGTTTTTTTTAATGTCCTGAACTATTATAAATTATTGTATTGATACAATACCTGCTTTAACCTTACTCCCTTATAACTTTATAATAACAAAAAGCATAAGAATAATAACGTTTTGACAGATAAGTACTACATCACGAGGAGTTATTTCAGAGGTACGTAGAGGAAAGTATTGTCAGAGTTCTCAAATGTAGGTTGTATCACAGTTGTATATTTTAAATTCTTAGAATTAAAGTGACAATAAAATCATTTTATTTAGTATTTAATTTTTCTAATTATTACAAAAAATACACTTTTTATAAATACGTGATGTACTTATTATATGGTGCTTAAAATAAAAGAAAATAAACTCATATAAATAAAACAAAATTAGGCTTAAAAAACGGGCATAGTTGATATAAAATAAAATTAGGAAGATAAAACAGAATAAAATAAAATACCTATACATTAGTAAAATTTAGCACTTCGTCTATTAACAAGGACCGCTTCACTTAAAGATCTTGAGGCTTTGCGTTTCCTATTAAGATTTTCATTTTTGGCGGGCCTTCCAGCCTGAATCCTTTAGGAACCAGACGTGAGGCCAGGTTTTTGTGTGCGCCTACTAATTGATGTCGGTTGAATGTTAATTTTTTTTCCACGCCGAATATTTTTTATATTAGCAAATGCATGTAATAGTTCTGTAGGAGTTTTAATTTTTTCAAGACATTTATTTAGTCGAACGATAATGTTTGTTAAGTCTGTTATTTTTAACCATTTCAATAATATTAGAAAAATTTTGGCTAAGTGCTTCTACGGCTTAATTTTTTTTAGTTGTAAGGTTTTCAGAGGAGAAGTGGTTGAATTGCTAAAGATAGTATCCATTTCAAGAATAAGTCGTGATTTACGTTGATTTAATAATTATTAAAATTAATGTCATAATAAAAATACATTATGAAGTATGACCGATCAATTTGGCAACAAAACAGTTTAACAAAGATAAATATCAATAACTACGGCGTTCTGAATTACTCAAATCAATATTATATATTTTTTATTTCAGTTATGATAACGATGGACGTGATAGATAGGGTACCATAAAAAAGTTTTTAAAAATAATAAATAAAAATATTTTTAAGGGTTTATAATTATCCAACACATTTTCACACTATTAAAACATGAATACATTACATAACATTTTTAACCGCCGCGCCGCTCTGGGCCGTAGTATATTATGAAGCGAAATTTTGCGCGTATTGGTCACTACAATCTATACTGCGATTCAGAGCAACCTCTGTCTCCGTTGCTCTGAGTAATAGTATAGTATGTAATTACGCAGCCGGGTTTACTAGCATCTTTTTCCTTTTTTAATAATTTAGACAATATTTTTCTTTTGTCGGCAACATTGCATTGCGTTACGACATTTCTTATGGCTAACTCATAATCGAGCTCATAATCCAATAAATGGTTAACTCCAAAGAACTCCATCTTGTGAGACAATTAAAAAAATAATTGCAACTTATTTTGTATGATTAAGAAAATTATTATTATTATTATTATTATTTAGAAAGATCCGGCATGACGTATCCCATGGCTCCGACCCCCTAGGGCGTCATGCGGGGGGCCATCTATCGAAGACCACTCCTCGCGTCCGCTCGGTCAGTGATCTTCGGGCCAAAATTTATTTTCCTCAGTAAACGAAGGGACCCAAAGGGCAACCGATTTCTGCATCTTCATCACCAGTTGTTACGGTGAATGTTGACATGCAGAATACACTCTAGCTCCCCCAACACATTTCCTTTATGCCCCCAAAACGCCGACAATCAGGACAACTAATCGCACGTTATACTCCGGATAGAGCCTCGAAGTTCGCCAAGTAGATCCTGATATTGGCTCATTTCTCCGTTCCTTTATATCGATGTTAGTTTCCGCTGGGGCAGAGGGGGCAATCACATACATAGAGTTATTCCTTTATCCCAAAGGGGAACGATATCAGGGGTTTTTTGGCCATTGATGCGTAGTTGGGAATGCATAATTCCAATATATGCGACAGTTGTCATTTTCCACTACAGCCTCGATATCGCCGGGAGCAAATGGCAAAATTGCAGTTTCGTCGATGCCGTAATAATGTCTGAGGTGATAATAAAGTACCCGAAGCGCATCGTTATGTCGGTGGATGTAACCACTTACAGCATGCACTGGACAAGCTGACAACAAGTGCATTAGTGTTTCGGGTTGCTGTCGACAAGCTCGACAAGCAGTATCAGGAATGTTAGAAAACTGGCTCGGTATACCCAAAGTGTTTATCACCCCATCCTGGCATGCTATTTGGGAAAACCCCCGGTCTCAGACTTGAGCTCAGCAGATTTTAAACAAACGTGAGGTTTCGAGATAGATTGAGTCTTTCTATGTTTCGGTAAAAAACTCCCCTGTTGCGGCATTTAAAGTGATCTTCCAGAGCATCTGCTGTTCTGCTCTTTTAACTGCGGTTTTTACGGCTTTAGACTCAAGTCTTACAAGTGATTGGGCGTCGTTTGGATCTATTGCAAATCTGAGACCGAATTTCTCCGCTGCTCGCTCCGCTGCCTTGAATAAAAATGCTCCAACATTAGCTATTTCGTGTGCTCTTACTAGTTGCATCAGTGGATCAGCACTTGCACTTGAAAAGAAGACTCAAAACCAGCCGATCGTGCATACACTCCAAGCTTAAAAGGCCACGACCTCCCTGGTGGCGCGGGAGGTAAATACGGGATGTTGATGAGCGCGGGTGGATGCTACGGTGAAGATGCATCATTTTTCGTGTGCTGACGTCCATTATTATTATTATTATTATTATTATTATTATTATTATTTTAGACACTCTGTATATCAAGAAAATGTATATAGAACATTTTTGAATATACTAATGTTAACCTATCAGTAAAATTATTAAAGTCCGGTATATTTACTACTTAATTGAGCAGGGAGCAATTATCTTAATAAGAAATTTCTTTAAACATTGAGTTAAACCAAAACAATAGAGTATATTTACATAAAGTCTTAAACTTTAGTGATATACACTAAGAAGATAAAAAAAGGCAACCAAAATCAACTTTCTATACCTCAGTCACTAATAACTATTCAGAAAATATTACTACTTAATAAAAATTCGGTTATTTAAGGCAGATAGGTAACTCTAATTATATCACAAACAAATATGCAAAAGTAATAATCAGCGGAAGTCAATATAAAACGAAAGGCAAAATTATTGGCGAATATAACTAGAAAATAAGCTACTGTTAAGTTTGCATAACAGTTTGTTAGCAAATGAGCGCTAGCTGTAAAGATAAATTAAAAAACAATGACGTAAATTTTGATCTTTTCAGAGAAATCATGCAAGGAAAATCAAGGAAAATAGTAGACTAAAAGCTGTAAAAAATACGGTTATGTAATTAAACTTAAAATTTAAAAAATTGGCAATTTTTTAAAATTATTTCTTAAAATAAGTTAAAACAAATTTAAGACAAAACTTCAACTTCAGAAGTACTTATTTTTAGAAAAGTAAAGCGGAAAATATTTGAGTAATTAAAAATTACATAACAAGAGTGTAAGAATTAGTAACGTAGCTTTAAGGTCACTTACTGAATTGCGTAATTTCTCTGACAATATTAAATAAATGTAAAACAATATGAAAAAAAAATTAAATATTCATATCTGAAATAAAAAGCAACATATATTGTCTGCACGAAGATAAAATTTTGACGTTTTTCCCCAAAACTAAAGCAACTTGACTGTTATGAATTTAACCAAAAAAGCAAATTAGTTAAGTCCCACACGATTGGGCGTCAATAACTTATAACCTATTTTCTTTAGAGTTACAAAATAGGTTATTTATGCCTTCGTCTTAGCTGTTCGCCGTGTAGAGCAGAATGCCATGGGAAGAATTTGCTATTTATAACGAAAGTAAATTAGGCGCCACGGTGTTTCTTCTATATATAGTTACATAATTGTTTTAAATTGGTGTGAAACCCCGAAAGTAACCAATTTCTAATAATTAGTATGATGTTTATGAAATCTCGACAAGACTGAGATAAAAGTGATTTAATATAAGTATATCAAAAAGGGGGATTAAATTCACAAACAGTCAGTTTAAAAACAAACAATAATATATTATATATTTACATATTTTTTACAATACCTCATACCATTTAAATAAGTGTAATTCAAAACATTTCCTAAAAGAATGAATTAATTGAACCTTTCTGATTTTTTTTAAACTCAACGGAATTGTGAAAAAAAGAACGCCTATTACTAATATATAAAAAGGATAAATACGTCGTCGCAGTCCGATAGAAAATTCATATAAAAAAAGGAAAAATACGACCTGTTTTTTTATCGGCTGTTTAACTGCAGGTTAGGCTGCCTGGAATGTCCTGCTATCGCTAAGCATCGAGTTGACGGCGCACTGTGACGGCATGTCACGTGTTCACGGTTCAACGAATACCATAAAGGATGGAAAAGAAAAGCCTGAGAGACAAATCAGACTAGCGAAACCATTTCTAAAAACCCTGTTTAAAAAAACTGTAGTAGAACCTTCTAAGGTCAAAAAGAAATAAAACCTTTTATAATAATATTAAAACAGGTATTATTTGGGTATTTATGGGTATTTACGTGGCCTAAACCAAAAAAAAAAAACAATAGAGAAAAAAAACAAAATTGAACTTACCATAAATGCGGGTTTAAGAGACTGGCTTTTTAAAAGCAGGAATAGTGCATCGGCTAGCGTTGACAAAATCAAAAGCACACTACAAAGAAACCCAAAATTACTAGGATGTCTTGGATAAAATAAGATTAAAAAGTGAAACAAAATGGAATCCAATACGAGAACAGAAATAAAACATACCTGATTGTCGAATTCTCACTTCAACCATTGATAATAACCAACAATCGTTCACTTTGGTACGGCATAACTACCAAAAGAGGAAATAAGGTAATAAAATTTAAAACCAGTTTTAAGGTTTTTTTGTCAAGCGGACATTACCGCCAGGGCAACTTAGCGAGGAGCTCGTTGTCTCCGGTACCACGTAGGCTGAAAGGAAACGAACCACCTCCATATCGAAACACTCGCGCAAGCATATCAACGAAAAATCCTAGGAAAATTCCATTTGAAACGTGGAAACACAGCGGCGATGGTTAATGCCAAATCGCATTAAAATAATCGATTAAGTCAGGTATTGATTGAGAGTGTTGTCACACTTATAAAATTACTTTAAGAGAAACGACATTAAATTTTGTAAAATAATTAATAGGTGGAGAAAACGAATATGAAAAATAAACTTGTAGCTTTACACGCTACAGTGTGGTGTAGAGTTGTTCTTATTTGCTGTATAATGTTTTGTTTCGTGGTTACCTAAATACTTTTATGTGGCACTCAACGGATTAATCAGGCAATAAAACTCTTCCTACGGAGTCGCTGTATTTCCTGAGTAAATCCGTTTGTGCTAGGTAATAGTATTATACGGTAATCAATAAACATCTTGTTGTATTACATTTGAAAAGTCAGGTACTGTTTTTAAAATACCAAAGAAACTAACAAATTTTAATTAAACAATTGTTAAGATTAAAATAATAAATTTTGCTTTAAAATTTTTTTGGCAGTTCTGGAAACTTTTTTAATTTAAAACGTTATGTCAAAAATTACATTTTGTTGGCAAGATAACAAAGTACTATTTAAATTAACTGATAGTACATAACATAATAAATTTTCTTACATAGTTTATCCTAATTAAAAATACAGGGTGTAAAAAGTATGTTGCTCACGATTTTAATGGGCATAGTGGAGCTCAAAACAAGTCAAAAAAGCCAAAAACACATCGGTCAAAAATTAATTATTTTCGAAATATGGCTTTAAAAAGTTTAAAATATTTGGCAACACTGTGCCGGCTTCATTGCAGCGAGTCGAACGTCGTACTTTTTTTCCGAGGTTTTATATATTTATACTTTTTTTAAAGAGATTCTTATTTACATACAAATAATTAAAATAACTTTTTGCAATTTATTTTGATATTTAATTTGAAATTAAATTTAAGTAAAAAAAAATACATTATTGTTTAGTTATTTGTTTGAAAAAAAAAATTACTTGCCACAAAAAGGCTAAATATTTATTTTAAAAGCACAAATTATTATGTTTTAAAATTTTAAACGGCATTTTTTATTTTGCTTGAAGAATGAGATTTCTCTGTTGCACACATCCCGTTTTCAAAACGCTTGTTGACGTAAACTTATAAGAAATTCGCATTTTCCCGATTTAAAAACAAACAAAAATGTCGCGGCCGGTGAACACAATATACAACTGACTACTCCACGCACAAGGCTTTTAGGTAGCTCTGTTGTCAAGTGTTTTTTAAATTTTTAAACAGGGGAAAAATTATTATCATATTTTTTTTAATTTGTAGACTGAAACATTTAAAACTTAGTTTGGTTTATTACCAAATAGATCTATTGATAGGCGATTAAGATGAAGATTACCAATTGTTAAGGTTTTTAGAAATAATTGCTTTCAAAGTTCGTACCTTTGACATCGTTTAGCAAAAATCTGTCAAGCTTTGACACATAGGTCATACAAAGTTTTGACTGGTTTTAAGCTCCACTATCGCTCATTAAAATCGTGAGCATTATACCTTTTACACCCTGTATAATAAATCAGCAGTTCTGTTTATTTCTTATTACACGTTTTTTAAAGGATTTTCTACCTTTATTTTCAATTTGTCGGTTTTATTGTGTAAACGGGGATTTTTAGTAATTATTTGTGTTGGTCTTGCATATCTGCTGTAAAGCAGTTAGGTTGTAATTATTATTTTTCCGCGTTGTGAATATATTTTGTAGAATAATTTGCGAACTAACTCTCTGTTAAATAAATGGCTTTGTTTTAAAAATCAAAAAATTTTACCACTTTAGAAAAAACAAAGCTAATTTAAATATGAAGTATCTTTTTCGCTTTGTTTTTTAAAAAACAAAATGTATGCAATATAGGTTTGTTAATCTAGTTTTTCCCATCAGTAATTTTTAACACCATCATCATCTAATACAAAAATTTACATTGGTATACTGGAATATTTTTCATATTTTAAAATAACGTATTACCAAAGAATCTGTTCTCCAAAAGTATTTAAAGTTTTATAAAGAATACACGGAACCTTGTAGAAAGAAAATTAAACCGTTGACTTTGTTATGGAAACCGATAGAAAAAAAATTGGATATTTATTGCTATAAAGCATCATAATTTTTAAAAGACATTTAAAACATCATTTTAGGTTTCCACAATATCCTAAAAGAAAAATATAGGGGCTAAAATCACGTAAAACGGATAAAATCGCATATAAAGTCGATGTGCCTTTTATCACAGTTAAGGGATCTAAAGTATGCTATATAAATGCAAACGATTTCTTTTATATTTAAGTACCTACTTAAACATGGAAAAATGATTCTTTTAGGCAGATTGAGGTAATTTTTAAATACACAGTGCCTAATAAAATAATTAAATAGGCAGTTAGTTCTGGTCAGTGGCAAGAGGCATAATCGGAAGGCATTGTTTCCAAATATGTATAAAGGTGGTATCATTTTCGATTGGTCTTATAAACAGAAAAAATCTAGGTTAAAATTACCTAAACAAACTTTAATAAGTCTTTGTTGGGACACTCCCCTGGAGAGCTTCTAAATAATCCCGGTCCGGGTTCCGGGGTATAGCAAACTAAGCCTGCTCAGTCCCATTGACCCCTATGAACTTGCAGATCGTCTGAAATAAAAAAGACCCCCTAAAAAAACTTAGAAAATTCAAAAAATTAAAAACTTCTCGACGTTTTGGTGAAAAGTCGGCCACCGTTTTTAAGATAAACCCAAAAAAAAATTAAAACAAATTTTTAAAAAAATTCTGCTTTAAATTCTTCTGAGAAAATTCGAACACATTTTTTTAATATTTATGACGTTTTGTCATAAATGACATATTAATTTGCTTAATAGGTGTATTTTTAATTTTTAAAAAAGATAGAAAAGGGTGGTGTGATAATTAGTTTTAACTTTGCCTGAAGTTACTTCAGCATCAAGCCTGGGTAACCATGTACTATTTAAATTAACAGATATTGCTGCTACCCATTTACTTTTATTTAATGATATAATAGCACTTTCTTTTATTTTACTTTTTTTTTAAACAAGTATTCTTTGCTGAAATACTAGAAGCATTTCAGTTTATTATGTGGTTGTTTTTATTAATGCGTGTTGATAAATTTTTGATTTGTAGAATTCCGTGTTTTTAATGTATGTTCTATGTTCTTTTATGCGTTTGGCTAATGTTCTGAAAGTTTCACCTATATAAAATTCATAACATTCATGGTTTTGTTTTTGTTACCTGAGATCTAATAGTGATTTGTGTTTTAATGACAGTACGAATATTAAATTTATTACCTCTTCGTTGAATTTTATTTAATATGCCAGGAATATATAAGAAGTATATTTTCAAATAACATTATGTCCATTCGAGGAGCAAATTGTGTTTGATGCGATTTCAGAAACATAGTTGGAACTCTATATAATCCTATAAAAACAATGCATTAAAACGTATAAGATATATACGTAATTGGATGGTAAAAAGTGGCAAACACATCAAAATAAATTTTGTTCACGAATGTAACCATTTTATAAACTATTATGTTCGAAAGCGCTGTCGCATGGAAGCCAGTGTAATTTTATTTTTTATTTAACAATCTTTAATTGCACCAATAATTCTTAGAAATCCTTAGCACAAGATAATCCATAAAATGGCCAAACAAACAATGTGATTGGCTACATTGGAGATTTAAGGAATACTTAACGCTAAGAGTTCCTCAAAATTGTTGGTGCCAACAATTATGTACGAACAATTTTTGCAATTTTTTATTAGGTAAAACTATAATAAGTGTCGGTCATTATCTTTTAAATACTAACATTGTTGTTACTTTATAATGAGCTAGTAAAGAGTAATACGTTTTTCGCTTCTACTTGAAAAATGGTAAAAATATATTTGTAATAGGAATATTTTCATTTTGCCCTAAATTTGGTTGTTTAAATTTTAGAAAACATTGTTTATAAAATTAAGAGGATATTCATTTTAAACTAAAAAATCTTTTAATGTTCTTTTTTTTTATTTGCTTTATTTTGATCAAAACAAGTAATTAGAGTTAAAATTTAAGTATTTGTTTGTATGTGTAGGTTTTCTTTATATTAGAATATCGAGAAGAGAAATTTGGGAGATTTTTTAAGTGAAATGAAAAGTGTGTTTTTATGTAATAATGTGTGTTAAAAAATTACAAAGTTTGTCGTGCTAATAAATAGAGAAAATGTCATCTAAATTACTCCACCAAACTGTTCTTTTTGCGAAAAAAGTTAATAATTCAAAAAAAGATTTTATGTTAAGTTTGATTCTTTTACCAGGTTGGAAATCATTTTATAAATTTATTTCGAACAATATTTAATGATTTATCAACAGGATTATTTGTAAATAAACTTATAACATCAAAACCTACCAGGGTGTTACTTCGGTCTATGTGAGTAAGTGTTAATTTGTCTAAGAAGTTTTAATAATTTTTAATGTATATGTCAGTATTATTTACCAAAGGATCTTAAATAGTAAGTTAAAATTGTACAAATGGATAAATGAGAAAAAAATTAGAAACTTATTAAACTAACAAAATAGTAGCCTAATATTTTTTAGAGACAACGTAAAATCATAGGACAAAATAAATATTGTCAGCCAAATTCTAACAGGGACATTTTATTATGCATTATTTACGCCTCACAAGTTTTATAACTTATTCGGACAAAGAGAAAACTTCCAGAGGATGTACCAAAACCTCCGTCATCTGGGTTTTCCAAACTAAACTTTGTATCTAACAAAGAGCTTTTAAGTTAAAGGAGAAACGTTTCTCCCACATAAATTTTTGTTCTTCACACATCTTTTACTTCACTGCGGTTGAGCTATAAATCAGATCACGGTCTTTTGCTTTTAGGGGAAACTTGGAAAATATCGAATTGCTAGTAAAAGGCATTTGATTTCTTTAGGTATTACGTGTTAAAAGAATAACACTTCTTGCAAGGAAGATTTTCAGTCACGTTTTGCCATTTATAGAGATATGACGAGGGCGGTTTCCTAAATGATTTTTCCTTCATTGAAGCATATATATATATATATATATATATATATATATATATATATATATATATATATATATATATATATATATATATATATATATATATATATATATATATATATATATATATATATATATATATATATATATATTAAGTTAATAGTTATTTATAATATTAATGCTAAAAGTGACATTTTATTTTGTATTACAATTAAATCAAAATTAAATCACTTTTAGCACATATATCTTACACTATTTTTTTCTACAAACACCATTAAAAGTCCAAATTCATAACTTATTGCTGCCAATAAAGCTTCTTTTGAATTATTGCCTAGTAAGTCAAAGCAAAAATACGTATTTACATACGAGCGTTTCTTAAAATGGTGTGATCAGAAAAAATTTATTGTCAAGAATGCCAGTGAAAAAGTGATTCTTGCGTACTTTGAAGAAAAGTCCAAAATATGGAAATCCTCTCCACTCTGGTCAAATTGCTTTATATTAAAGGCGATGATGAACATAAATAATCAGGACAAAAGCAAATATAACAAGGTAGTTGCCTTTTTAAAGCAAAAGGGTGAAGGATATCGACCGAAAAAGTCTTAAATATTGACAAGAGAACAAATCGACAAATTTTTCGCAAATGCCCCATATGAAAAATATCTTACGCAAAAAGTAGCCACAATTTTCGGTATATTTGAAGCCTGTCATCTAAAAGAACTGTGTAAATTGACAATAAATAACATCGAAGATTTGGGAACACTGATTGTGCATTTATCAGGCACAAAAACTAATGTAAATTGAATTTTTGTAATTAGTGGTACCTTGTATATGAACTACTCGTATTTTTAAACGTTCATAGCTCTTTGTCCAGTAAGTATTAATTATTCAGGAGTTTTTATAAGATGCTTAAAGAAGAAAGGTGCCATAACTCTAGTTGGAATCAACACATTTGGTAAAATACCTGCCCAAATGGCTAAATTTCCACATTTGCCTGATTCCCATCTTTACACTGGACATTGCTTCCGACGTTTCTCAGCTAGTTTGTTAGTGGACTCTGGTGCTAATCTTACTACAATTAAGAGACACGGTGAATAGAAGTCCAGTACAGCAGCAGGGGGTTATATAGAAGACTCGCTACAAGAGAAAAAGAAAATTTTTTCCAAAACTTTAGTGGATAATATTGGTTTCTGTCCGGGTACATATCTTACCAAAGTAAATTGTGTAACAACCACCAATGAGATTGGCCATGGAGTTTCTTATTCTTTTAGGAATTGTACTTTTTATTAAATAAATAATTTATTTTGATTTAAGTATAACGTTTCTGTAATTTCTTATCTGTGTTAAAAGTAAATCACTTTTAGCCCAAGTGCTAAAAGTAATTACTTTTAATACGACTGTCATAAAATGACATTTAAGACATTGATATCATGCATTAAAAATTAAAGTTTTACTGGCGTTTGTAAAAAAAAAATAATTTTTAGTAGTGTTGCACGAGGCAAGATGAGATGAAAAAGTCCTTCTTAAAACTTGTGGCCTCAACAAAACTTGGCTCTGTGACCTGGAAAACCTGCTAAGTAAACTACTTTTTTTTCATAACTGTATGTGCCTTTAAAATGTTTATAACAAAAAATTAAGTACATTAAAAGTACTTCCGTGAACTTTTTAGCTTGATATAAATATTATATTTCTGGTTTATTTAAGTTTAGTTATTTAAATAAACTGTCCCTAACAATACACAGGGTCATTGTCAGAAGTGGTTTTCTGCTGAAACATTAAATTTTTTAAGATAAGATTTTAAGCGGTTATTACATTCTGAATAAAATTTTGTTTTTAACACTTCTAGATTAAAATATTTAGATTTTTATTTAATTTAAATCGGTGCGGCTACGTTTAAACTGTTAATTTTAAATCAAGTAGTCATGGAAAAATAGATTAAATTGTATTTTCTTTTTAGAGCTTACATGAACACTGTAAACGATACAAAAGTGATACTTATAATGTAAGAATAATTCACTTTAAATGTATTCTTTATGAACAGTCTTATTCAAAATTCTTACTATGTAGTACCAAAATCATAAAACCAAATGCTCTTTTAGGTTATGTTAACAAGCCACCCATTGTTTGATTAAAAAAAGAAAAAGAACGTATGATCATAAATAGGATTTTGCAAACTTTACTCCAGCCGAAGAAGATGTAAAGGAAGCAAAAGTATCAAAAAATTAGATATGAGCCGTCACTTAAAATGTAAAAAGCGTAAAGATCTTATTTGAAATTAATAAATACAAGTTATATTTGGTCAAACCGGAAGTGTTACAAAGTAGGTAAATAGATCATATAAGACTTTTTAATGTCTTATACAGGGTTCCCCATAATAGACTACCTATTTTGATATTAAAATAAACTCTATATGAGATAAGTCAGTACGTTTTTTTTTCATATTATTATCTTCTAGGGCCTTTGTGATTTAAATCAACATATTTTTAATCGAGAAGGCACCTGTCACAAAACTAGGAAAAAATTGTTTTCGTATAATGTCATTTTTCTAATAAAGCATCATTAGGTTTGAACACATAATTTAATGTTTAGATTTATTTCTTATGGATTATTCAGTTCAAAAACGAGATTTTTACATACAAACATAAAGAGTAACTTAATAGAAGAATATAAAGTGACAGTACATACCGCTAAAATCTCCAAAATAATTCTGCAAAAAGCGTTTAATGGCCAATTCATTTCACTATTTTGTGATTGATTTGTAATTAAGTAAAATAAATTGTAATTTTTATTAAAATTTAGCAATTTTGCTGAGCAATTAAAATGGGTAGTCTATTATGGGCAACCAATACCCAGTGTAAATTAACAAAAAAAATACACTAAACAAAAAATATTTGCTTTTTAATTACAATTTGGAAAATATGCTTAATTTAATTTTCAAATACAAAAATTATCTGTTTTATTTTACACATTTACCCTTATATGACGATGATGCCTAAAATCTTCTGACATTTGAGACCTGTTTAGTTTGTTAAAGGAGAAAGCAAACTTTATTTTCCTTTATCTTTTTTTTTTTTTTGAAAGAGCACCAACAGCACCTTTAAGACAAAGTGTGCCACGACAGTTATATAAATAACTACTTTCTTTTGAAAAATATTCTTTTTCGGCCGGGAATCGATCCCGGTATGCCCATTAACGTATTTCATAAGTAATATATTTTTTTAAACCCGGAAATAATTATCTCCAATGTGACTTTATGTTATCCGCTACTTACTTGCTAATTTCCGCTGTCGAAATTTTAGCGACCACTTTATCCATCTGGGTCTGCCAAAACTGTTTATGTTGCTGACTGTGCAGGCCGGTGTTGATCGAAAGAGCTTTTGGTAGAGACTGAACAAAAAAATTTTCGAGAAGATCCATCACGAAAAAAAATTTTGCATTTACGGCAAAAAGATTTCGTACTATAATGAATGATCCTTTCTTTGTGACGTAGGTGTGAACCTTCCACACTTGTCACACCAAGCTGGAGTAGTTTGCTGCGGACATAAAGCTCTAGTTAAAATATCGCAAAATGTCCATTCATCCCGTTCAGGTTCGCTGGTTGGATAAACCTAAAATAAAAATAGGGATTACCCAAAAGCAGACGAGTCGAGAGCCTGATAAAAAATCCAAGTCTAAAATTAATTAAGTTGATAGATCACTTAGCAATGATTTTTATAATTTAAAATAAAATTTGAATTTGGTATTATCTAGTGATTCAATTTTCGATAAAAAATTATGCGGACTTGCTCCTTAAAATGACACCAATTACCTCTTCGATATTTTTTTCAAAAATGCTCGGTCATCGCCAATACCAGATATCTTGAGCGTCATAACAATATGGGGAAGGTTGGCACCAGTTAATCTATCGTGGCGCAGATCTACTGGAAGCTCATACTCCTCATCACCAGTACAACCAGGAACCCGTTATGGAAAACGACACCATCAAGGTATACTGGGACTTCACAATCATAACAGACAGACTGATGCAGCACAATAGACCTAATAAGGTGATATGGAAAAGTCCGAAAAGAGCGCCATCCTCATAGACTTTGCAGTGCGCAGGATCACAACCTGACTAAAACCTACACCGAAAAGGTCACTAAAAATGAAGCTTTGGCACACAAAATGAAACACATCTGAGACCTATGGAGTGTAAAGGTGATGCCAATGATCATAAGCTTAAACGGCCTCGAACATAAGAAGCTTAAACAGCATGCATTTGATTTGTTTTAACCTCGCCAACTTCAACTCTCGACAAGTAAAAAAACTCGATAACTTAAAATTTTTAACCTTTCTCTTGACCTGGTTTGTGTAACAACAAAGATGTTTTTTGTTCATTTTTAGCAATTTAATGTAAAGGTATATAAAATTATAGATTTTTAGGAAAGGCAGTTACCACAGAATGTCACACCAAATTACAAGCTAACAAAATAGATTCCTTGTTTACTTCGTGCGAGCACTTCAGACAACAGTTTTTATGCATTTGCTTCGACCCAAATATGTTACTAATTTCCGATATATCTTCTTTTTTCTCGTGCCTACGTAACAGACATAAATACTGACTATCCTGACTAACTATAATACTATCCCACCGGAGGTTAAAGATTATTGATTTTTAGGACTTTATTGATCTTTATTTATTGTTTTATTAATTTCGCAAAAATTAGGATTAATATTTTTGATCAACAATACTAAACCAAATTACTTTGTAATGCTTTTAAATTTTAGTTTAGCAAACTTTCAAAAACAATTTAAAATTAAGAAAAAATATTTCTTTTTTAATTTAAAGCAAAAATTTTAACTAAAAATTATTTTAATTTTTTAAATCTTATATGAATAATTTTATTGTTTATATTATTATAATTAGATTAAAAATAAAGATATTTTAACATAATTAAAGTTATTCCTGCACTTGAATTTTTTGAACCTACTATTATAACATAACAAATAATATACATAAAACTACCTTAAATAGAAATAGTAAGGTGATGTGTAGTATTTTATGAAACTTTTCAAAAATAATACTCAGTTGTAAATAAATTTATTAAATCTGAAGGTTAAAAAATTACGTCATTTTTGCTTTAAAAAATAAGCTGTATTCACACTAAAAATTAAAATAACAAAACGAACTATACAGATGCTAAAAGTTGAAGGTAAGAACTAAAAATTCTGGGTATTAAATTTTTATTTAGCATGAGACATACCCGTTTCCTGATCTGAATAACGGCATTTTTCAAAGTCCCAAAACTTCAAGTGTTGATTTTTTATATAAAGCGTGAACTATTTGGTCGATTATCGGCTCTATTTCTTCTATACTATGTCCACTTAATATATTTAAGTGCAAACTAGCTGATCGGATCGAACAGTCGAAACACTGGAGTGGTCAAAAAACCTCAAAAAAGTGTCTAAAATAAACATATTATTTTAGACATTATTTAGAAGTATAGACTAAATAAATTTTAAAGGTCAAATGAAATCATTTTTGGGGGCCTTCATGAAGATTTCCTCATAGTTAGAACAAAATCTAAAATGATGCGGCAACGATTTTTTTTTTATTTTTAGACGTTTTTACCTATTGCCAATTTCTTGTGTTTGGTTAAAAATGACTTACATACTGCACTAAAAAAAAATTTTTAACATTGTTTTACCTTTATTCTCCACTATATTCTTATATAATATATTAACAATACCACACAAACATAAAAAAATATTAATCACGTTTATTGGAATTGTAAGGATATAAACTCTGGAAGGCAGTAGATTCTTGTGGAGTATCTTCGTCGCTTTTCGTTTCCTCGTCGGATTCGAAAGTGTTATCGGGAATATCGTAAAGACGAATCATAGGCTTATTGGAGTCCTTCATTATCAAAGATTTGCCATCTTTTTGTATCATGATGATATCGATGATACATCAAAAAAATATTTAAATGAAAATCTTAGAAAATTAGAACCAAAGATTAAAAGGGCTTTTTTTAGTTTCATAACCAATTTTTATATGCAGTACGGGTCTGTAACTCGAAATAAATTTAATAAATTATATTTTGCTGAGATCCCTTAATTAGCACAATTTTTTTTATTTTTGGCGGAAAATTCTTTTTTAGGCTTTAATTTTTTTTAAACAAAGCTTATAATGAAAAAAATATATGTAATGTGTCTAGTAGATCTAGCTTCATTGATTTTTTCAAAATGTTTAAAAGGGTAATAGGGGGTCAAAAAATTTAAAATATATTTTTTTTTTTCGCTATTTTTTGATATTTTTTTAGAAAAAACTTTTATTATTTTTTTACTTTTCTGAAGAAGAGAAGTTTTAAATAACTTTTGGATTTAAAGTAAAAACATTTTTTTTAAATTCGTCTTTACCAGATCATCCTAAAGCTTTTTAATCCAAGAGTTATTTAAAACTTCTATTCTTCCAAAAAATAAAAAATATTAATAAAATTGAACCCTTTCAAAATTTATAAAAAAAATTATAAAGCTAAATCGGCTAAAGACACATCACATATATTTATTTTATCAAAAGGTGAAACAATAGGCTTTGTTAAGAAAATAGAAAAAATTTAGGCCTAAAAAAATTGAATTTTCGGTCATAAATATTTGAAAAAAATGTGCTTTATCCGAGGTTCGAAGACCTTTATTTTGACGCAAGCAAAACTAAAAAAACTCATTAATTATTTAACCTCTTTTATAAAATATTTTTTTTAAAGGTGTTATAAAGCAAATGATCAGATTTGTTCTTTTTGCATAAATTTCGTTTTTAAATCCTGATGCCTACTCGTTAAATTGAAATTTTATTTTACGCTCCGTGCATGACCTGCAATTTATGTTGCTAATAAAGACATAATTTTAAAAAGCCAGTTGTAAAAATCCTGCTAAAATTAAAAGTGCATATTTTTTGTGGTAGCTGGAAAGTTTTAATTTAAACTGTAAAACAAGCAAAATATGGCTGTCGACATAAACGTTTTTATAAAACTGAAAAAATATTACATTTTCAGGTACAAACTTAATCAAACCTAAATACTACAATTGATGTCAAATTTTACTTTAATATTGTTTTAAAGTTTTTTTATTTATTTTTCTGTAACATGTAAAAATTTAAACTTTTTGATGTTTTAGGGAATAAACTTATTCAATAAAATTATCTATCTTAAACAATTTAGAAATGCTTATCTTGGATGTTTACAGGTATTATTAAAAAAAAATTATTTGGCTTTTCTCCGAAATAAAGATATTTATATATTATTTAAAAAAAGTTAGACTTTTTTTATAGATTATTATGGAGAGCTGGTCTGCTCTCGCAATAATAGTAACAAAAAAACATGAAAAGACATAAAAACATTTAATTCTTTATAAAATTAATTTGTTTTTAAGTATTATAATAAAATTATTATTTTTATGAAATTATATAAAAATGAAAAAGAAACTTACTTGTAAACAGTGGCAACCCGTTATAAGATATAAATGTTAATTCAAACTTATTGGTTATCATCGGACGAGTGTAGCAAAACTTATTTTATTATATTACTTAAAACGAAAAGGAAACTAAAAAAATGTGTTTTACTAACTGACATTGACTTCTAACATGAATTTTTTAAAAAATAGTTACTGCTGAAGGTACACGTGTAGGTACCTTTAACATTTAAAAAAATATAAAATAGTAAATAAAACCTTTTTAGCCATATAGATAGGTTTTTATAGTTTAATTTAATTTCTGGATATATCAAATTAAAAGAAAAAATATTTGGCTTTTCTCCAGAATAAAAATATTTATATATTATTGAAACAAAAAAAATCATACTTTTTTTTATAGATTAATATGGAGAGCTAGTCTGCTCTCGCAATAATAGTAACAAAAAAACATAAAAAGACATAAAAATATATAATTATTTATAACATTGATTTGTTTTTAAGTACTATAATAAAATTATTATTTTTATGAAATTATATAAAAATTAAAAATAAACTTACTTGAAAACATTGGCAACTCGTTATAATATATATATATATATATATATATATATATATATATATATATATATATATATATATATATATATATATATATATATATATATATATATATATATATATATATATATATATATACTATTTCAAACTTATTGGTTATCATCGGACGAGTGTAGCACATAAATTATTTTATTATATTACTCAAAACAGATAAAAAACTAAAAAAATGAGTTTTACTAACTGATATTGACTTCTGACATGACTTTTTTAAAAAATAGTTACCGGTGAAGGTATACGTGTAGGTACCTTTAATATTTAAAAAAATATAAAATAGTAAATAAAACTTTTAGCCATATAGATAGGTTTTTATAGTTTATATTAATTTCAAGGAATATCAAATTAAAAGAAAAAATATTTGACTTTTCTTCAGAATAAAGATATTTATATATTATTTAAAAAAATATATTTTTTTATAGATTATTATGGAGAGCTAGTCTACTCTCGCAATAATAGTAACAAAAAAACATAAAAAGACATAAAAAGATTAAATTCTTTATAAAATTGATATGTTTTTAAGTACTGAAATAAAATATAAATTATATAAACATTAAAAATAAACTTACTTGAAAACATTGACAACCTCGTTATATATATATATATATATATATATATATATATATATATATATATATATATATATATATATATATATATATATATATATATATATATATATATATATATATATATATATATATATATATATATATATATATATATATATATATAGTTCATTTGTTTATTTTCTTTGACCTTTGCCTTGATATATTGTTTATGCTTTTCCAAAATTTTCTGGATTTTCTTGGGGATAAGGTCAGGCAATATATAAAAACAGTTGCTTACTAAGCAATTTTCATATAATTTTTGTCAATTACGACGTTTCGGCCTGGAAGGGCCTTCATCAGGTATATATGTTTTTTATTTATAATAACAACAAATCAATCTTAAAACTAAGGGGCTTCTCACAAAAAACACTCATTTTTGTTGTGTAATGAACATTTAGAACTTAAAAGTGACAAACAAACACTTAACATCTAACACAAATAAATACAATAAACGGTCTTCGTTTCAACTAACTTCCAACTGGAAGAATATTAATAATTTTTCTTTTATATTCCCAGAAATCAAAATAAACTATAAAAAAAACATGCATTATGTTATATTTAAAACTTTTGAATACCTGTTTTTGATTAAAGTGTTCGTATATTTTTTACCGTCTTATATTTTGGTCCGGCAATTTTCTTTCATTAAAATTAACCCTTATAACAGAGATCCGGGTTTTTATAAAAGTAATTCCGCGAATCGGTTCTTGTGTGGGCCTTTAAATATTTTACAGAATAAGTAAGTATTCCTTGCCTTGCTTTCACATCAGATACAAAAAAGAGCCTTCCAGGTAAATATAAAAGGCCGAATGTATACCCTTGAGATCATTAAAAAAGGGATTTTTTTTACAAATATATGATTGTATTTTGTTTGTATAATGTTACAAGACATTTTCCATGTCACTTAATATGTTCATATATTCTAAACATTTCATGCATTAAACAAAGGTTAATGTTTATATACAACTAAGATTAATAAAACAGCTGATTTGTTTATTGGTCTAAGAAATAGGTCGTTTTTTATGCATGATGGAAAAGTTTAAAGACTTCATAAGTTACAGGGTGTGTTATCGCTTAATACGAACTACTTGGCTACAAATAAGTCAAAAATGTTAAATAAACATATCTCCAAAACGGCTGCATTTTTAAGATACATGTTTTGAAAGACAATTTTTTAGAATTGGTATTTTTCTATTATTTTCATATTATCATCAGACAGTCTCATCGACCGCCTCAACAAGGAAAATCTCTACACCATAGCATACGCAGGTGACTTAGTTATACTGTCCACAGGAACAAGAAAGTACTCTGCTAAAGGATGCAGACTGCCCTCAGGATAATAGAAAGATGGCTCCTAGACTCCTAAACACACAACTGGGCTTCTCTACAGAGGTGAAATACCTGGGGGTAACCTTTGATAGTAAGCTAACATGAAACTCCAAATTAAAGAAAAGACTTAAGAAAGCATAAATTTGTTATGAGCAGTGTAGCCAAACCATAGGCAGATCTGGGGAATCTCACCTGAAGTCACCCTATGGATCTATACGGCCATCATAAGACCTATGCTAACCTACGGTGCTGCCGTCTGGGAGCAGAAAGCCCAGCAGTTGACAGTCATCCGAAAACTGGACCAAGTTCAGAGAATGTCTTGTCTCAACACCACTGAAGCCATGAGAATAAAACTAACTAGGGCCATGGAGGTAATCCTAAACCTCACACTCCTTGAGATATTGATCAAGAAGTATGTTGTGATGGTTATGTTGCGCCTTCGCACTGTTGGTGTAATGCTCAATGTAGGAGTTGGCGCACAGAGACGTCGTTTGTGGATTAAGGCGATAGGTTGGCTTCCACTACCTCAGGCGAAAGTCGACTCTATTGCGCCATGATTTTTTTACAAACCCTACAAAATTGACATCAAAGGAGAATCGAACACAAACGTGGCAGGTGTAATCAACATTTACACAGACGGTTCAAAAACAAAAGAAGGTACAGGATGTGGAATCTATTCTAGATCTTTGAATTTAAACATTAAATGAGCTATGGGTGAGTTGCCAAGCGTGCTTCAAACTGAGCTCACAGGCATAATCATAGCTTGGGTCTGGTACTAGAATGTCACCGTGCCTTTGCGGATGCTTCCAGCAGGAACATGGTCAATGGTCACCCTCTGCTGAACCAAAGGACACGCTCACTTCAAAGGTAACCGCATCAGCAGTTTACAAGACAATGGGATGAAACAGTAAACTGTAACTTTTCCAGGGAGTTACTGACCTATCCTGACAGAAATACAGCTAAACATTACTTAGCAATGCCTAGGGCGAACCTAATCACGGTCGTTCTTAATGGACATTGTCAATTACGAAAGCACCTTTTTAAAATGGGTATAACTGACACACCTCTGTGTAGAGGTTGTGAACAGATAGACGAGAAGGTGGAGCACATCTTTTGTGACTGTCCTACACTCTCGTCCAAGAGATGATCCATGCTGGGCGAGTATTGGCTTTCCTTGGCCGAGATTAGGGAGATTCCCCTCGGCGGCGTTGTCAGTCACTTTAAATCAGTAGGATGGGCGGCGTACTAAGTAAGGAGTTCCCTTTAGGAGGAAGCACAACGGGCCTACTGAGGCCTAGGTGCCGTAATATTTATCACCCTCCTTATTTTCAGATTCAGATTCAGATATTTTCATAGTAGATTTTTTGATTTAATTAAAACATGGTACAATTAGAACATTGACCGAAATACACCTTTCAATATGGACCAGTGGCGTAGTTTCTAGCAATTTTATATATTTTTTTACCAATAATTCGTCATAATTCTTTTGGTATTATAATCATTGATAATTTGGTGCAAGATACTTATTTTTAGTTTAGTTTTACATAAAAATAATACATTTAAATTAACTTGATGAACCTAACGGCTTTTAAAATATTTTAATTTTAAAATTGCGTGGTACTAAAAGGGTAACATTTAAAATTAAAGCCAATAGTTACTTTTACAAAAAATGTTCAATGTGTTTACCCCTTGCTCAAACGCCAAGCAGTATTTCTTCGATTTATTTAGTTTATCCAGTTATTTATGAGTAGTCTTTTTATGTAAAACTAAGCAGAAAAGAAGTATTATATACCAAATTATTAATAATATTAATAACAAAAAAAGTATAATGAACTTTGGTCAGAAAGCAAAGCTACGCCACTGTTCTTTATAAGTAACAAAAGTGTGTTATCAGAAGGTGTATTTCGGTCACTGTTTTATCTGTATTCTGTTTCATTCATACCAAAAAACCCGTTTTAAAAATAAAATGACGTTGTAGAGTTATTTTAACACCAATTTTTTGTCTTATTTTGGGCCAAGGAATCTGCCTTTGGAATGGCGTATACAGGATGTAAAAAGTATGATGCTCACGATTTTACTTGGTGATAGTGGAGTTTAAAAAAAGTCAAAAAAGCCAAGAACACAGGGGTCAAATTTAATTGTTTTCGAAATATGGCCTTTCAAAGTTTAAAAAATTTGGCAACACCGCGGCGTTTCATCGCAGCGAGTCGAACGTCGAACGTTTTTTGCGAGGTTTTGCTTGTTAACACTTATTTGAAGAAGATGTTCATTTACATACAAATATTAAAAAAACTTTTTGCAATTGTACTGTTATTTTTAATTTATTTGGAATTAAATTTAAGTAAAAAATTAATAAGTGTTTTTTTATTTGTAATTAAAAAATAATTGTACCTACCACAAAAATAGGCTTTATATCCATTTTAAAAACATAAATTATTATGCTTATATCGGCATATTTTCTTGATTTAAAAACAAACAAAAATATCGCGGCCGGGCCGGTAAGCACAATGTACAACTGACTTTACTTCACGCACAAGACTTTTGTGTAGCTCTGTTGCCAAATGTTTTTTAAATTTTTAACTGGAAGGAAAATGAATAAAAATTTATTTTATTTTTTTTATTTGTAGACCAAAACATATAAAACTTAGTTAATTTTATAAGCAAATGAATCTACTGATAAGCGATTAAAACAAAAAGTTTTCAGTTCTTAAACTTTTCAGAAATAATTGCTTTTAAAGTTCACACTTTGACATCGCTTAGACAAAAATCTGTTAAGTTTTGTCACATATGTTATGTAAATTTTTCGACTTGTTTTGAGCTCCACCATTGCTTATTAAAATCGTAAGCATCATACTTTTTACATCCTGTATATTTTAAATTAACATGGAATAAAACAAAATTATTTTTCTTTTGTATTTAATTTTAATTACTAAGCAAATGGACTCGCTTTCGTAAGATAATTAAAGACATTTTATTGCAAGGCTTTCATTATACCAAACTATTATTAGGTAATACGTTAAGTTTAGGTCTCAAGAAATAAATTTTTATTTAAAGCGATTTAGACAAGCCCATTAATGGCTCACTAAAGAACCGACTTTAGCTGCCTAGTCATTATGTTTTGCTTCAATGAGTTAATCGTCTTTTAAAAACCATCTACCGAATAATGACTTTTTCTACCCCTCAAAAAAATTATGCTGGGATCGACTTTTTAGGGCGATTAAACTTTAAGAATATTTTATTTTTAGCTATCTTATAAAAATTATTTTTAATTAAGTCATATAAATATTTAAAAAAAATAAATAAAATATTGATTATTGCCCTTTTTAATCATCATCTGTTTTGTCTTGTTTCTGATTATATGTACTAGAAGTTAAAATAGATATTATTAAAATAAATATTAAATATTGATGGTTAGAGATCTAAATAACAAAATAACCTTATAAATAAACCTAAAGCCAAAATAGACTCTAACTAAGAGAGTGATCATCACATAAGATTCCTTTTATTAACAATTTGTATTAAGGTGTAAAGTAATTCTTATATGGTCCAAGTACCAATGTATCGTAGGAGTCAAAAAAAGGAGGGCAAATTCTGGACGGCTTGTGCGTGGGAAAAATACGAAAGTTTTTTTTGTACGCTTTCTTTTGGATGGAATTATGGCAATGTATTAGAAAAGAAATTTTTTCCAGATAGGGACATAGTATTTTAAGCAAAATCTAATATGACACATACTGGGTTAAAGAAAAGAAGTATTATTTGGCTTGAAATATAAATGCTATGGATAGGTCTGAATGTGATGTTATATACCGGGTGGTGCGTCGCCAAGCGGAACATAGGAAATCCCATGTAAATTTTAAGGGGGGTCAATTATTGGCTGCTTATCAAATTTTCGGTTCAGGTAAAACTAAACAGGCACCAGTAAAATGAATATTGTCCCTGACATGAGGAAAAGTGTCAATAAATTAATGACAGACGGTATTTAAAAAAAAAAAGATTTATTTAATCGACGAAAAAGTATTAATAATTAAGTGGCATTATGCGGGAAGTTATAGAGCAGTATCTGAAATGTTTTCAGTTTATTTTTCCACCATTTCAACTATTAAACGTATTGTCAGTAAGCTCGAGTCCAAAGATACCGTAACAAATAATTGTAAATGTTCAACTCAGGATATCAAAAATGGAGCCAAAAAAGAGAGAACAAAGATCTTAATATTTTACTGAGTGTGGAGGAAAAATGGTTAGTACAAGGGTTTTGGGCAAGAGGTAAATAAACATCATACAATGGTATTGCGCACTTTCAATTCGAAAAACATCAAGAGCTGCAGGACGGAAATGAAAAGCAAATAATGGAATGATGGAAAGAGCAAATAACGATAGGAATTTTTTAAGAAATATTTGTTTTACCGATGAATGTACATTCACCCTCAACAATGAACCAAATGTTTGGAATTGCCGCTATTGGAGCCAAGAAAATGAACATCGCTTTGTTCATACTCGAACACAATATCTCCAAAAAACAAATGTATCCGTGGGAATTATAGGACACAATATCATTGGACCCTTTTAAATGGACTATAACCTGACAGCAAAAACCTATTTGGACTTATTTCAAAATCAAAATGGACCCGCCTTAGAAGAAGTTTTTCAAAAAGATCAAATGGATGGTTGCCCCGCCCATAATGCCCGTATGGTTAGAGAGTACCTGGAAGATGCTTTTAACGGCAATATTATTTGTCCACGGTGCCGGATACTTTGGCCAGCCAGGTCACCTGATCTTTCACCAAATGACTTCTTTCTGTGGGGTCACTTAAAAAGTGTCATTTATAAAGCGTAAAATTTGAGAATCCAAACAAGCTACAAAACGCTATTTCGTTAGAATGTAATAAAATTTTGCAATATCAACTTAGCAACGTTAGAAATGAATTTTATGATCGGTTGGGATATTGTTTAGCTGTTAACATTTACTATTATTTATTGCGATGGCTTTGGACTCGAATATACTGACAATACGTTTAATGGTTTAAATGGACCGGATAGGCTTATAAATTGAAAATATTTCAGATACTGCTATTGGTTTAACTAAATTCTAGTTTGATAAAATTATTTTTTTATGATCGATAGTAATAATTGTTATTATATAAAGTTAATTGTTACATTAAAAAATGGTTTGATAAAAAATAATGTTAACGTGTTTTTTACTGTAAATGTAATGGTTGTGAGATTGATAAAACGAAAAACAAAAACATTCCTTGTATTCGGCTGTACGTCAGATTTGACAAGCCTTATAAAAAATTGTTTGTTGGTGGCTGGTGTCTGTTTGGTTTTACCTGAACCAATAATTTAGTAACTTTGCAATTAAATTTAATTAAATAATTTAAATTTTTTGAAACTTGGCACTAGTGTTTGTCAGATTGGTCTCTTCAAAAAGTTGTCTTACATTTTTTTCTGTAAAATGTACAGGGAAGCCAATAATTAACCCCCTAAAATTTACATGGGATTTCCTATGTTCCGCTCGGCGACGCACCACCCGGTATTATTTTTATAGTCAATTTCGAAAGAAACGTTAACGAGGTTAGGTGTTCTCAATTTTGCCGGACTTGACTTCTTATAAGTAAGACATAAGAATTGAGCTAGAGATTGTTAAACGTTGTTTACACTATTAATTTAAATCTTGTAAAAAGAAATAAATGAACACTGGACACAACCAGTAACTAGAGAGAGAGAAAATTCTGTACCCGTTAGGTGTGGTCAAGACTTCACAATAAACTTTGGTTCCTATCACCATGAAACTATTTAGATATGACATTACGGACAGTAAAGAATATGTAATACTAATAAAAATCTACTGTTGTGCCATGTATAAGTATATTTTTTTCCAATATTTTAGGTTATGTTAATCTAAAAAATAAAACGTAACTACATAATTATACGAAATCTTTGAAAATACATTGATTTCTTACATTTAGGTTATAACTGGCTAATGTAGCCCTAAATTGGCCGTATTAAATATAACTATTAAGCAATGTGTAGCTTTTTTTGCCTATAATGACGAAATTGTAGGAAATAAATTAAAATTGTTTATTAAAAATGAATCCATATATACGATTTTATAATTTTATAGTAAACTAGCCATTTTATTTTACAATATTAATGTTTAATATACAACACAAGTTGTGCTGTACTAAAAGTTTAGGTGATCTTTACTTACCACTTATTACGGGTAGCTAAATTATAGCCTATTTTACAAAATGTAACAAGGATCATTCTAAATGCAGTTTAATAAAGAACACCTATCATGAAAGACTTAATATCTTTTTATTATAGTATATTCAGAACGTAATACCAAAGTAAAAAAAAACCAAACCGGATTGTAAGGGTGCATCTATTTAAGTACTACTTTGACCATTACAGTGGTTAGTAAAAGCTGCTTTTAGCTAACTAAACTTTTATGTGCTGATATTAAAGTTATAAGTGTTTTGAGGATTAAAATTTAAGTTTTGTTACGTACGTTTAAAATTAAAAATAGATTTAAACTACTACCCGTATTTAGCAACATGAGACAATAATATTAGGGAAATTATTAAATAGCGTTTATATTATTAGTAAATACATGTAGTTTTAAAAAAAATATTCTTATATAAATAAAAATTACCTAAAAATATTATTTAATTATTATTTTTCTATTTTAGCACCCACTTTAATTAACTGCAATGTTTTAAATAATACATTATTGGTCTTGTCAAAAATAGATCTCCTAAACACGTACACTTTTTTATATTTTTTAGGAAAGGTGCTACTAAGCAATTTAAAAAAAAAATAATTTTGGTTGTAAAATAAGAAAATAAATTATTAAAGAAACACAATACTACTCTTATAAGTAAGATCGAAAATATAACATAAAAACTTCTAAAGCAATTTACATATTACATTTTATTTTGCAAACACAAACTGAGGATTTCTTATAAACTAAGATATATAGCAGGTGAAGTATAACAGCGTCTTCTAGGTTTAGCTCGTAAAAATATTTTTTAGATTTGCATTTAAAATTTTAATTATGAAACAAATATTATAAGTACAAATATTAAAATAATACATTATATATAGATTGTCTATCATACTTAGATATATTTTTCACAATACTACCAAGCAATGGCGTGGCTAGGATATTCTTTTTTTAAAATGGGACATGGGTCCTACACCCAATATATACTAGACGCTATTGGCCCCAAGGGGAATACTTTGGTAGATTTACAAAAAGAAAGATTTTTTAGTCTCTTCCTCCCCCCCCCCTCCAAAGAAAATCAAAATTTGAATGCGAATCCCCTATTTGTATTTTTTTCGTGACTTTAATCAAATTTTATTAACTAAATTTTATAATTACGCAAAAATACCTGCATTTTTTCAGGGGCATCTAATATTTGTATAAAAAAATTTTAAGTAAAAAATTTTTAACAGGCTGTGGTTAAAAAATATTGTAAAATTTGGAATTTGACGTTAAAATTTGATTAAATTTACGAAAAAAAAATTTCGTTTTTAAAACTAAGGTATTTTGTAAGGGGAAGAAAACTTTTTTTCGCAAATTCAAAAAAAAAAAATACTTACTAAAGTATTTTCCTGAGGCCGATAACAACTGGTATATATTTGGTGTGGGTTTTATGTCACCCTTTTAAGATTAAAAAAATAATAAATATCCTGGCTACTCCCTTACCATCCAGTTACTTATCAAAGTAAGACAACAATATGCTTCATATGCTAAAATAAAGTACTTTACAATACACAGGCTATAAATAAATAATAATCAGGACAAACAGTTTTTTTAACGCTTACCGCAGCACAAACATGTTAACTAGACGTTTAATTATTTTTATAAAACGTGGGATTTTTTAAAAAGTTTTAAATAAATAACATTTTTATTTGCTTTAGAAGCTAAGTGTTTTCCTTAAATAATAAAAAAATTAAAGTAATAAAAGTTAAATTTCAATTTTCTTCTCTGTGTGTATTCACCAGTTACTTATCTGGAATTACTTGAAAATATTTAAAATTTTTCTTATGTTTTATATATTAAGTAGTACGCTATGCTAAGACAATTGGTTTAGTTTTTTTACCACTGTAAATATACCAATCTATAAGTCAAGTGGAGATGGCGCAGTTCTATCAACGTGATCTTTACTGTATGGGAAAAAAATTAAACATTTCTCTTTTTGCAGTAAAAGAATGCAGAACAGATCTGAAACATAGTCTTATCGTGAAACTTTACTTTATCTCACCTAGTACATTGTTTAAATAATGCTTCTTTTAAATAAAAAATATTTTAACTTAACTTACAATTCTAATTTAAAGAAAATTATTAAACAAGCAACAATCATGTATTTTAAAGTTAAAACAAACTACAGAAAAGGATTATGGCTTTTTTATGCTTTAATCATTAAAAGTATAAAATATTTATATATTATTAAAACCTTCTCTAAATATATGTTCTTCGCATCTTTAGCTTTTATAAAGTCATAGCTCCATTAGAAAATTTATAGGGGTTGCATTCCAGAAAAATACTATTTTTTTTTATTCGGATAAAAAAACTGAAGTTGAATGTGTAGCTAAAACAGAATAAAATAACTAAAATAAAGATTTAATTACTTCGTGAAAATTAAATATCTGCCAGTTAAATGTTTTATTTTAAATAATGAACAAATTAAACAAAGTTTATTTTCATTTTTGCGATAGTTTTAATTGTTTAACAAAAAAAATAATAAAATTTATTGTTGAGTCCTATATGAAATCTAAGTTTACTTGATATGGTCTGCTATTGGTAACATATATTAATCTTATTATCTCAATATAATCATATTAAATCAATATAATTAATTAATAATAAATATATTAAAAGACAGACGTTAGAAATACTATGCCAAAATTAAAAACCCGAATAGCGCAATAAGAATGTAGATATACGAAGCAGGTTAAAAATACTTTATTATGTCAAAACATAAATTCGGCAATACGGTATTAAATAAAATATTGTACATTATTCGTCCAAAAAATCTTTATGGTATTTGTTTCGAAATTCCAGATTTGGCTCCTTCGTTGCCTCGTCCCGTAAAAGCTTATTTTCCGGATTTATAACGTAAATATCTATTTCAATCTTATTAATCTTTTTAAACAAAGTTTTTTTGGGGAGGTTTATACGAATTATTTAAACTTAAAAAGTTATTATAAACATATCCCAAAAATGCTTTTATTGGGTAAAGACCTATCGCAACAGGGACAATAATTTTATTGCCTTTATTTCCTTTATTTTTAAGTTTTACACGGATTTAAACATAATATTGAGCAGAGAACATGTTCAGTATTTTTGTTCCAAGACTCTTTATATATCGGAAAATGTTTATGTAAATTCTTTTTCCCAAATTTCCTATTTTTATGCATAAAATACATCTTATAAATGATGCGAGCTACTTAAGGACACCCTCTGAAATCAGTTAAAAAAAAAGTTTTATTTAGTAATTGGTTTAATTGTAATGGACAGCCTTTATACTTTTTACTGTATTCTTTAAATTTACTATTTAACACAACCTTTTTTCTAATTGCATATTACACATATAAAAGAAAAGTTTCCTGGATGCTGTGTTAATATTATAAAAATAACGTGTGTTAGTGTTAACTTCTGTTATCACTTTTTATCACAGCTTACCAAATATTTAAAAAACGGCAGCCGTCACCTGAAGTTAACCAATTAAAGATATCTTCATTACCTGGCCAAAACTAAATTACAGGGAGGGTGTAAAGTAGCTAGACAGCACAAGCGCTATGACAGTGCTAGTAGCATTATAGTTGCCTCTAGCGGTTTGAAGTTTAGTCGGGCAATAAAGTACACCACTTTTTTGCTTAATTATGCTTAATGGATATTAAGTTATTTAGAACGTAGGGAATGATATAAATTTGTAACTTAGTTTAACATAAAGCTCATGTTAAACTGACTTTACAAAACAAAGAATATTTTCTTTGCTTAACAACAATCAAAAAAGTAGGTTATATTTTTGTTTTCAGTTATTTTTATGTTGGGACAGTTTACAAAGGCTTAAAGACTAAGTACTAATTTACCGTGGATGACTTAAGTAAAGTAAGAGGTATTTTATTGACATAGTTCGTAATGATGGATAGATTTGGAGGAAAATGAAGGAATTTTTTAAGCAGAAGGTTCTAAAGTCTGGAGACTTTGGATACAAAAAACTCATGAAAGTGACACTTTGTGTTACTCTATTGAGAGCCGCTGAAGTAGAAATAGTATTGGCCAACTCTTTTAAGCAAAAGCCATAAAAATAACTGTAAAAAGACCAGAGGTTCGCCAAAGCTCGTCGGTGAGCAGTGGAAAAAAGATTTCTTGTAGGAGGGATTATTATTAAGGCAAACGGTCTCTCTTTGATTTAAATCAAAGATGCTAAGTATTGAGAAAAACGTCTCTGGCCAAACATAAGAACCATATTCCAAGCAGAGTCTAATTTGCGATATATACAACATATGCGTATGAGAATAAACATTTTTCTGGCTCGAAGAGAAATCCTAGTTTCCTTGAAGCTGCTGTGGCTATTGATATAATTTGCTTGTACCAATAACACTAAAACCTTGAACTTTCATCGTCTTTCATTGTTAATCGTTACACAAGGTTTCGGTTAGTGATATATCCCCAACCGTTTTTAAGTGATAACCAAAAACTATTCTTAAAAGCTACGACTTTTATACCATCCCTTGTTTACCGAAGCTTGACCGACTTTTCACGGTTCAGCAACGGCTGTCAGATAGTAGGAGTATCAATACTAGACTTGCTACATACATATTACTTGTTTACAATTATTAAAACCTTTTTAATTTTTTTTCTTTCCAGTGGGTTTCTTTATGAATAGTTTTTGCTTCTGATCATTGTATGTGGTGATATTTTGACCAAGCGTGTTCGGCAAATCTCTGACTTCGACGTTTCATCTTGTTCTGTATGTTTTTTGTGTTTTTTAACTCTAACTTCAAGTGGTCTTTTCGTTTTCCCGATGTATACCTCACCACATTCACAGGGAATACAGTCGTTATTAGAACCATTGTTTTCTGGTCTCGTCTTAGTAAGAATGCTTTATAGAGTAGTTTGGGATTTAAATGCCGTTTTAATATTATACTTATTCGCGATTCTGTAGAACTTTTCTGAAGTTCCTTTAATATATGGAATTGTCATAAATGTTTGGTAATGTGAAGTCCCGTCCAAGTTAGAGTTTTTTGTCTTAATTTGATATTTTACGATTGTTTTCTTTACCAGTCTCTCACTGTATCCGTTCTGCTTACTATCCCTAGTTATGTTACTTATTTCCTCTTGAAGGGATTCCTTACTGTTACATAAGGTCACTGCACGATTATATAGGATACGTATGACCCTCTGTTATGTTTTGTTAGAGTGATTAGAATTCTGGTGTAAATATTGTCCAGTATAGGTGGTCGACAAAAATAAAGGCCGAATTTTGCTACTTCTTCATTGTGAATTTAATATAAGGTCGAAGACAATTTAGATGTTTTAAAAAACCTTCAAGTTCTTCGTCATTACCTGTCCGTACAATAAAAGAAATCTATGCTTGTACCAATTAAGTTCGTTTTCAAAGGTAATACGGTAACTCCCACAAGGTTAAATGATTCTTTGTTCTGCCGAATAAGTAAAAGATTAGCACTGGTGGACCTTTGCGTGACAAAAAACATCATTATGTTTTTGAGACATTAAGCTGGACAATATTTTTGGTGACCCACTTTAAAATGTATTAAAAATTTTGTGGATCAGGCTTAGAAACTGGTCTGAGCAACTAAATATTATAATAAAGAATACTTTTATCAGCAAAACATGAATAGTAAGATAAATTATAAAAGGAAAAGATCAATAATGTAAATAGAAAGTAGAATTGGTGCCAGTACTGAGCTCTAAGATACCCAGGCAGTAATTTGTTGAAAGCTCAAAGCGCGTGCTATTATAGTCTAGGTCTGTAAAGTCATCCGTAAAGCCCATATAATGTAATTGTTAATTTTATTATATCACTGGACATACACTTTAAGACCCAGTTGCGCATTGTTTGATCGTAAAAATGTTATTCAGCTACAACGATACCCATGTTTGAGTTATACTAAAAATCCTCAGCTTTAGCTTTTAACTTTTCGCCAAGCCAATCTAAAGCAATGGGTTTTTTACGTTAATATATTTAAAGGCCGAACTAACAGCAATGTTCAGAAAGTGTATATCCCTCGCCATATACGTATATAAAGACATAAATTAGAAAGCAGAGTCGTAAAAACCGAAGCAGAATTAAAATTACATGTTTTAAAGCTTTTTAACCCAAACCTTTTAATTCGTGCTTCTAAAAGCAAATGGATAATGCTTGTTTACATTTCGCATAAAAGCGAAATTTTAAAAATATTAGTTTTTTAACGTAAAAGCATGCATTTTACATTTGAAAATATTTTTTCTAAAATCATAACAGTAAGTATAATCATGTTTTTTATATGTTTTAATTAGATAAGATTTCATATTGACTACATAGGCTATTACAAAACGATTAAGAAATATCACCTAGTTTATGACCGCCAAAGAAAACCGTGTGTAATGGGCGTGGTTCAAAATCCACGTTAAACTGTAGGTCCCATCTGGATGACAATACTTAGACGTTAATGGGGATTGTTTAGAGGTAGTTGTTATTTATATAACGACCGTGGTGGCACGACCGTCTTGTCTAAAATAAGCTATAAAAATGCAGTTTCTGCATATTTCGGTACCTAGATAGCGTTAACAAAACTGCAAAAAAAGGTAAAATAACTATAAATCCGGGACCCATAGTACCTAGTACTTCGGCTTCATATACATGCCCTTGTGGGCTGTCATATGGATAAAAAAGCTTATTTTTATTATTTTAATTTAAAAAGTGAGTTTACTGATTTTATTTTAATACAAGACTTGAATTGTGTAAAGCCCTATTAAATCTTTAAACTAAGAGTAAGTAAATAAAATTAAAAATAATAAAACAAAAATTAAATTAATGTTTTGTGGGTTGCTAGCCCGTCGTCGGTGATTTGGTCTTCTTGACGTTTCGCCAACATGAGATGGTTGGCATCTTCAAAAGGTAGGTATGATTTTTCAAAGAATTCTTCGATACGAGAATAGCACTACATGGCAAACAAGACCTAGGCAACAACACCGAGCAAACAGAGAAGGTCCCGCCTACCCATACCTATAAATACAGTAGTAAGCAAGTAGTCAACGAAAAAGAATACCTTTTAAAAGATGCCAACCACTTGTGCTGGCGAAACGTCAAGACAACCAAATCACGACGACGGCCTAACAACCAAAAAAACAGTAGTTTTAGTTACATTAACCTGGCATTCAGTTAACTTTAGACCAGCAAACAGGGCTTTTAAGGTAATCCTTCAACAGAACATTTGTGTTAGGACTCCAAATAATGACCTATGTTATTAAAAAAACAAATTGTAAAGGAGTGGGGAACAGTGATCTCCCTGTGGGACCCCAGATATCAGTTTAGCAATACAAGCTCCAATCCTAACTTTTTTTTAACCTTCCAAGGATAACCTATTAAAATCAGTTGTCTTTAACTTTGTCGGAATAAGCCGATGATTTACCGAAACACCCTTGAAAAAATCCGTGTAAATAGCGTTTATTTCATATCTCCTATTATGAATTGAAAATGGCGTTCTGACAAAAAACTAAATTAGTTGTAGTTAAGCAGTTCCTACAAATCTTTGTTGTTTTGTAACTATAATGTTTTTACATAACCAAACTAGTTAATAACAAACTAATAAATCAAAAAGCTTTAGGATAGCTGATTGCATCCCTTTTATAATTACTTATGTCCTCGCTATCCCCCGCTTTTTAAATTAGAAAAACATACTCTCTTTTCGGACCCCAGTGACTTGTTAAAAATATTTTACAAAAAACACACAAACTATATATAGGATTGACCATATTCTGAAATTCCGTCTGGACTGCAATTGGTATTTTCAGACAAAGCCACAACCCTATTACAAAACCTTAAATATTTTTACTTTTTTAAAAGTACTATTACACCTATCATTGCTAACATAATCACCAACTTGTACTTTACTTTTAAAACTGTAAACATTAAAAAAAAATCGCTATGGACTGCCCTTTATTCCATTTTGTCATTAAAATACATGCAGTCTGCAAAAAAAACGACTTACCCTGCTTTTTTAAAATTTTTAATCACGTTTTACTAATTCTTTACATCCAGTAAGTAAATCAGAGAACAGAGGATAATTTTCCTAAGAACATTTATAAGCCAATTTTTCCCGATTTATAAGATTCCTTACTTTCGCACTAAATTATCAAGTTAGAGTCCTTGTAGGGCTTTGCAGGTACATACATTGATATTCCCTGATATAAAATGTCGACAAACAAGGCTGTGGATTCAATGATATTAAGTAGACCTAAAATAAAACTCAAATAAAGTAAACCCAAAAAAATGGTTAAAACCTTAAAAATTCGCATTTTATAATCGTAAACTAACTTTCTTTTATTAGTCCTTTAAGATATTTGGTCTGGCTATTAGGAAATATTAGGTTACACCGCAGCAGGCATTACAAATAAATATTTTATATGACTAAACATTAAATTTATATATGCATTTTAAGAATTAAGAGCAAAAACAGGTTATAAAACGTCTTCAAACAAAAAACATTGCGCAATTATCTCAGCCTAACCAGGATGACAATAGACTACAAGGCCATGCCCCGTGGCTCTTAAATTTGCTAATAGTAGGTTGTAATCCCTAAATAAGATTATTTAAGCGAATAAATAATTGTTGCAAACAGATTTAACTGTATTTAAATGAGGCTGTTAGTATCATAAGAATTTTGGGGAATATATTGACCACCAAAAATAGTTTGGGAAAAACCATACTTTACAAAAACAAAAAGTTGCTTAATGTTGTTCTAATCAACCTTAATGAAGCGAAGAAGAATGTATAGTATTTCCGATTAGTATAATTCTGCCACCACCCCTCTTTGTTGTATTAGCCTTCTTATTTCTATTGCATCAATAAAACCCTTGTCCTTTCCTTTTCAGAATCTCAAATTTTAATAGTTAACCAACTTTTCACTAATATTATCACGTCATAATCACTACAAAACATAGCCTTGTTGAGATCAGTCAACTTTAAACTAATATCCCCACATTTTGATAATAAATTTTCAATGTGGTTAAGCTTCGTTTTTTTTTTCGTGTCTTTAGAAATAACTGGTGTGCTTTTTTTATAAGATATTACCAAATCCATTTTTTTCTCGCATTTAGTTTTAAGGGGTATTTTTTCAATTTCGGTTTTTGAAATTGAGCTAAATCCGCACTGATTCTAAAGTCTATATCTAACATTTTTTTTGAAAAAATTGTACACTCTCGTAAAAGCATGCAGACATTTAATACTGTTGCAGATATTAAATAATTATTTTTCTAGTAAAAGACAGAAAACTTAAAGCAAACCAATGTGAAAGCACCTTTTAATAGCAATGCTATAGATATAGCCAGGAACATTTTTAATTAAAGAATCTAGAAACTGACAATTTTTAGTAGAAATAATTTAATTTAAGCTAATGGTTACAAGACTGCCCAATATATCATTTAAGGAAATATCACTGTTTAAAAATATCTTACAACAAAAAAAATAAATAATTGTTTTTTTTTATCTGCAAAAAGTTTAAAATTTTATTATAAGAGTGTACCAATTAAAAAGGGAAATTAAAAGAGTCTCCTGTAATAAGAGGCAAAAAAAGGCATTTTCTTTACCCTTATTAGCTCAAATTTACTTACTCCTATCTAAACAACTTAACTTTTGTCCTGATATAATAACCAAACAGCAAAATAAGTTTAATAAATGGTAATTAATTATAAGTTTTTAAACTTTCTATGTTACTGTAAAAACCCGTTGTTGGTTAATCTTATGTTTTACCGGTCAATCTTAGTATTTACCGACATCAGGTAAATGTAAGGATTTACATAAAAAAACAATTTTTTCCTATTTGTCACGCCTGAAATGAAAAAAGCCGTTTTAACTACCAGAACTAACCAAGACCGCGTATTCCGGCCGATTTTCGTGGGGCCAGAAAGGGCGGTTATGGTTAGTTAAAACAGTTTTATATTTTCTTTAATTATATTTCAAACGTGATATACCACCAAAAATAGGACTGACCGAAAAGTTTTAATGTTTGTTTACACCTATTATAGCGCACCTGTCAATCTATCATAAAGTAAAAGTTTTAAATGAACGATAATCACAGAACTATTCAGACTTTTACCATTAGGAGTTGGTTAATCTCAGGTTTTACCGGAAAATGTTAGCAATTATCGATATCGGGGTTTTACAGTAAAATATACACCAAAACAACATTTTTTCCACAAAAATATTTTATTATTATTTAAACAAACTTTTTTTTCCTCTGGAGCAGTCCACAAAGGTTTACAACCTAAGTATTAAAGTACCGTGGTTGTTTTAGGCCATGTAAAAGTAGTTTATTAAAGATTTGGAGGTTTGGGAGGTAGAAAAAATCTTTGCAATAAAATAAGCTATTTTAAAAAACTTAGATGAAGAACTATTTATTGTATGTTAGTTAAGCTGTTTTAAAATAATTTTTATGTTAAAATAAAATAAATTTACATTTTAAAATCACTTCCTGTTTTTATTGCCATAGCCTATAAAACTTGCGAATTTTGAGAAGCTTATATATTTACACCTAATGATATTAGTTAAATCCATCCACAAAAGCCTTTTTACTAGAGCACTCTAAATATGGTGCTAAAGAGATTATTCAAAACTACAGAGCGAATAAAATTAAAGTTTTATCAATGCATAACCAATTACCAACATATATCAAAGAAATTAAAAATGTATATTGATTGACCACATACAGTTGATTTATTTAAACAATACCAAAAAGTAAATATAGTAAATTCTTGAAATTAAAAACAAAAAACACATTGGAAAAAAAATTAAGTTATCTTAAAAAAAAACATTGTACCAACAATGGTAAATATTTTACCATTATGTGTATACTACAACTTTCATACTTCTTAATAACTTTATACCTTCGGGTTATTTTATTTGTAAAAAAAATAGTTACACTGTTTATAAGAGCATCCACTTGTGATTTGATTACTGGTACTGATAATATTATTATGTACTGCATTATTCTTTATCTTTTTAAAGGGGAGTTCGATAGTTTTTAATACAAAAGTTTAATAATATTGAGCTTTAACTGATAAAGGTACTTTTTCATCACTGATTTTTGATTAAATATATGTTTTTAAAATACCAGCAAAATGCTTTATTTTACTTTCTATTTTTTCTAAATACTTTTGTTATTTTGATATTTTAAGTTGTGTTTTTACTTTGTTACCTTTTTTCGACTAAATTAGTTAAAGTAATACATAATTAAATGTTTTTAAATAAATAATTTTTAATGTAAGAACATGTCGGTTTCCTAAGTTATCAATTATAAAAATAAAAATTTATGCCGATATTGATTTAAGAGCCAAAAAAAGTTGGGTATACTTTTCATGTGACAAATGTTTTTCTTAGTAATTTTGCCTCCTGATGACTAATCTGGGGTCAAAATTCCGCCATTATGTCACCCTTTTGTTCTCACCTTAAAAACTGCTGGAAAAATAAATAAAAACTAGCAAAAAACTGATTTTTTTTTTCTTTCACATCCAACTTTACATTTTTACCTAAAAAGAACTACTGAATCTAAATCCTTTACCAGAATTTAAGAAGTACATATACAGACTAGAAATCCTTATGTTTAGTATCTTTGCAGATATTGCCCAAATTTCGTTAGTTTTTTTTGGTCAGATTCTAAACACTTAAGACGACAGATTAAAAGAGAGTAAGTATTTTTTAAAAGTGGCCAATAAATTTTTCGAAAATTAACGTATTTATGTCGAATTTATGAGGTGGTTTTTAAGGTGCTGATTCCAAATCTGAAGTCAAATATGAAACATTCATGATAGCGGATCAAATATGGTAGATAAAATAAGCAAAAGCAACAGACTGAAGACAAATTTGATATATGAGAATTTAGGTTTAATATAAGCACTACCAAAAAAACTGAAAATTAATTTCTGGTTTTATTATGTTTATTTTTTAGGGTTGTTGGCTAATTAAAACTTTGTTCTCATTATGTTGGACCTGTCTTCTTGAATATTAAATACCAACTTTAAATGTTTAAACTAGCATATATTAAATTTATAAATATGTTCTATAGTTTTGTGGCAGATGTATGTTTTAGTATGTGTTCTTTAAGGTACTCGCCTTACTACTTTTTGAAAAATAGGACCCCTTTGGTCTGGGTCAGTTTGTTATACCCCGGAACCCGGACCGAAGAGGTCCCATGTTTAAAAAAGTAGTAAGGCGAGTATCTCAAAGAAAACATACTGATATATCAACTTTGTTTTTAATCTGATGTTTGTGCTTATTTTATCTTACTATATGTAAATTGCCATCATACAAATATGTTATATACAATATATTTGAATTGCCATGTTAGAAATTTGACTTCAGCAACCTTAAAAATCACTTCATACGATTAGAGTATAGACAACTAAAGATACACAAAACAGACATTGTGTGTTTATTTATAACCTTGTCATATAAATACTGAAAATTAAAATATCTATCAAATTGGTTGCATAAAGTTAAAACATATAAAAAAAAAAAAAAAAATGGAAAAGTTATGATTTCCATAATTTAGTAACAAAATATTAGCAAAAAAACTTTTATAACTAACTTGGCCATTAATTGGGGGTTAATGACTTAACCCTTAATCATTAATCTTTCTTAATAATACCCTTGTTGTTAAATAGCTATAGGCGCCTTGCCTACTGACTTTACTTGCAATATGATATGTTCACGTAACATGTATGTCAATATAAACTTGATTTATAAATAATTTATAAAATTTATAAATTTAAGCCATATAACTTAAAACACAGTTAATCTGTCATTGTTTTTGCGTCTTAATTCCTTAAAAAGTATTTCTCCTATCTAAGTTTCTATATCGACCAAATCAATACACCGAACGTATTTACCAACAATTTCTAGTATTTGACCTTAACCGTCGTTAGGTTGTCAGTAAATATTTGTTCAAAAGCAAATATGTCTAACGTATTTGACTAACCAAATTACTTTTAATTATTTTGTTGATTCAGAAATAAAGCAGTATTTATAAATCCGTAAAATTATATTTAATGTATTAAGCTTCGTTACTGTAAATAAATCAAAAAATAAATGTTTTTCAAAAATATAAAGAAACTGACAGCTTGCAAGAGTTTAATTGTGAGTATATAAAACGAAATTTATTTTTGTGCTTTTTCATTATTTGGAAAATAATTATTGCAAATTGTTTACGTGGCAAAATTAAAAAACAAATCGTATTCAAAAATAAATGTATTTAATACGAAATGTAATTTGCAAAATAATATTATGGAAAAACATGTGCTTTATTATTTTTAGCTGTGGTTTAAAGTGTTTATTATGCTAAATTTAGCAGCTTTAATTTAATTTAATATATGATTATCATAAGCCGTAATATAATAAAAGAAACTATATGATAATTAACATCGGAACTTGCAAAGAGGTTTAACGCAGTTTAAGCTTAGTAAAAGCGTTTATAAAAATTTTTGATATTTCTGCTTAAATTTGACTTATCACTTAAAGAATAATATAACACTATCTTTAATTATGTTGGGTAATCGCTAGTTCCAGAGTTTATAGTTCATTTAAATTTATTTTAAATTATTGGCCGTACAAGTGTAGAATTTTTTTACAAAAAAATTTTTCTTTGGTGTATTGACAAACATAAACTTGATAAAAATGCTTTACTATATTTTTATATATTTAAATAAACCTTTTAAATTGTTGAAACAAATAGAAATTTTAAAATTTTGTTGAGTTGTTGATTTAAAATTTATTCTGTTTTTTTTTTTTAATATAAAAACATATATTTAAAGCAAAATATTTTTTTGTAAGTATTTATACATATATATTTTACCTTTTTTAGTTTATATATATTGTGTGTGCAATGTAAATAATTTTTAAAATAATAAAATTTTTATATGGTAAAAATTGGTTTACTTGGTAGTAACTAGTAATGTTGCAAAAACACATCTTTACTAATCCAAAATAAGCGAAACAAAGAAAACCGCAGGTCGGTATGCAACGCCAACGCACCGACATGCTTTCGTGAACTTGTGATGACGTAGCGAGTCGACGCATCCAAGGAGAGCTCGGGTTTTTCGGTCGACGCGAAAGGGTCGATCGGTCGCGGAAAGGTGTAGAAGCGTCGGGAGAGCTCGAACCGCGCGCGTAAAAATTTTAAAAGTAGTAAGACATCTGGCTTCGTCAGATAAGCAGTGTCTGAAATTTTCTTAATTTCTTAGGAGTAACATATTGGGCTCTGTCAGTAAACCATTGTCCGTATACACGATAGTTTGTAGTGTAGTAGTCTATTTATTTAAATAAATTTTTATAAGATCTATTCATTTTTAGTGTCTTAATTAAATATATTTACTGGTATAATCTTAATTAATTCATAGTTTTTAGTTTATATTTAGGTGATAGCTAAGTTTGTCGGCAACTACATATGGTGCGGAGGCGTACCGATTAACGTTTCCCCAATTTATTTCTCCATGAAGAAACCATCGATAATCCTTGACAAAGAGAGTTAAAGTGAGCAGATATTACCTTTTTTTAGTATACTTTTCCTTCTTCTTCCCTGTAGGCCATCTTGATTTACTACCGGAGGCAGCGCAACCTCTTGGGCTTTTTGTGCCTAATATCCCATTACTTTTATACCAATTTTTCCATTAATCTTGTTTCTTCTACAAGACTGTATAACCCCAAAACTGGTTTGTTAATATATTCCTGCGGGCTCATTTTCGGTTGCCCAAATAATACCTGTGTTTTGTGATTTAGCGCTTCACATTCGCACAGGATATGGTAGTCTGTTTCTTACCCCTGGTCGCACATTCTGCAACTTGAGTAACTATTGTATGAGGGGTGTAGGTTTTTTGTAGGTTATCGTGCTCTGTTACCAGCCCTACTGTTTTGCGAAGTCTTTTCCTACTTTGCCTGAGTAGTATCTTGCCAAATATAATAAGTTTGTAAAAGTAAAAAATAAACTTTTGAACCACTTTTTAAAAGCACATAAATACACCAAACGTATAATATTAACACCTAATTCTATAAACCAGAAATCTTCTCAACCTGCATTAAAAAATAATCAAACCGGAAACACCTCTGGTATTTTGACGAAATAAAACAAGTAATAATATACTACAAAAGTTTAATTTCATATTATTACTTAAAGATAATTATGTAACCTTAATTATCGTTAATTTAAATATAACTTGGGTTTTTTACTTAAACCAGAACCAATCTCAGAAAACCCTTAAATTAATTAACCCTCCTTTCCTTTTATTTTTAAAAATAAAAAATGTATATGTCACAATAAATTATTTTTTTTTTGTGATTTAAAGTAAAAATTATATAAAAAAATTGGGGTAAAAAAAAAAAAAACAAATAATTGTTATTTTTTTTTGGCCCATATCGGCAATAGCGAATTTAAAGGAATTATTTCCTATTTGGAGACTGAAAAAACTTTTTAACATAGGTTTAGGAATATCTTTTTGAAAAGTTCTAGGTCTTAAAAGTAATCATCTAAAAATAAATTATATTTTATATATTTTAATCTACTGACATTAGAAGAATAAACTTAAAAGTATAAAAGAATCAGGAACCCATGTTGCGATCAGTGCCGTAAATGCAAACGAGTTAACAGTCCTCTCTTTTCTACTTTTTTTTTTAAATATGTTTCTATTTAAAACACATTTTTTTTGTATAGTATTCAACTTTTTTCACTTTAGGTTATTAAAAAACTTTTTTTGTAAACATTTTAACGAAGAACCCCAACCTCGTCAATAAAACTTGTACTTTTCGCCTGCCCTGTCTATATGCTATGAGTACAAAGTAGCTTTAACCAGAAATTTAAAAAAGATTTATTAAGTTTTATTGGTATAAAAATGCTAATTATTTGACAGAAAAATGTATAAAATTTATTTAAGCAATAAGGGCAGTAAATTAACGAGGCATTGGTTTTGAGCCTAAAATATTCATTTTTAAAAGTGTATTTTTAATTTTTATAAATATTAAAAAATGTTAAATCTTTCTAAAGGCCAAGTGTTCATTTCATTTGCGACTTATTTTTGCGTTAAGCTACAGTTTTTTTTTTAATAAGTCCATGTTTTTCACGCAGAACTGAATTCACCAGGCCGGCTTTTCTTTTGCTTTATTAACTTAATTAACATTTTTAACTTGCCTGCTGCTAAACGACACTTTTAAAATTATGTTTAATATTAAAAAATAAACTAGTATTCTGAACAATACATTTGAGAGTAAAACTTTTTACCTAAATAATTTAGGGTGTTTTATATTAACATACCTATAATTTCTTACTAATCATTTTACAATCCTATGCGTGTACTAAATAAAATCGTTTAACCTAAATACGACTAAATTATTATAAAATTAATATTTTTAAACTATTAAATTATTAACAAAATTTATTATTGCAATAAGGTTTTTTTCAGAACTCTTATATGATTTTATAAAAAAAAAAATTTCTGTTTTTAAAACCCTTTTCCTTTTTGTTTGTTAAAATTTTTTTTTTAATTTTAAAACAGTCATATTCCTTTTCCCATCAACGAAAAATTTTACTGGGTAGGTCGTGCTTTTTATGAACTCTTGGTGCAGGCTTATTTTTTACGTTAAAATTAGAGTTTTTTAATTTTTTGTAACTTCGGTTTTATCTATTATATATATATATATATATATATATATATATATATATATATATATTATATATATATATATATATATATATATATATATATATATATATTATATATATATAATATATATATAAATTAAATAATATATTTAATTTTTATTATAAAAAAAATTATAAATTAAAATTGTTAATTTTTATATTAAAAATAATAAAAAAAAAAAAAATAATTTTTTTATTTAAAAAAATAAATTTTTTTTTTTTTAAAATACCCCCTTTATTTTTAGCAATTGAAAGGAATTATTTTCTTTAATTTTATTTAATTTTCCAAAAAAAAAATTACAATTTAAAATTTTTAAACTACCAGGATTAACCCTTTTTTTTTTTGTAAAAATTTAAAATTTTTTATACAAAAAAAAAAAAAAAAATTTTCCCCAAATTTTAAAACAAAAATAAGAAAGTTCATTTTGAGTTGTTTTGTTTTTTGGAGAATTGGGTTTGGTTTTAAAGGAAAAAGTAAATTTTTTTATTTTCAAAAAATTTATTCTTGGGTGGGTTTTTTTTTTAAAAAATAAAAATAAAAATTAGTCCAAAATAAAATAAATTAAAATAAAAAAAAATCAAATATCCACCCAAAAAAAAAAAAAATTAAAAACCAATAATTTTTTCTCCTAATTTTTAAAAAAATTTAAAAAAAATTGAAAGCCTTTTAACCATTTGGATTTTCGCCAATACCTTTTTTTGATTAGTCGTAATTTTTGTTTTTAAATTTTTAAAGAAAACCTTTAGCTTGGCCTTTTTTTTATATTTTTATAATTTTTTATTTTATATAATTATTTTAATTAATATATTATATATTAATTATTTTTATTATTTAATATTAATATTATAATTATTTATTATAAAAATTATTTATTTTAATAAAATATTTTATTTTTAATAATTAAATAATATATTATTATTTTTTTTTTTTAATATTTTATTTATTATAAATAAATATTATTTAAAAAAAATTTTATTTTTTAAAAAATTGGTTTTTACTTTTTTATTTTTTAAAAAAGGGTGGTTTTTTTTAAAAATTTAAAAAATTAAATTTTATTTTGAATAATTTAAATTACCTTGGACTTGTTTATTTTTTGAGTTTTTTTTTATTAAATCTAAAAGGGGTTTTAAAAAGGGGTTTTAATTAAATTTTTAAAGAATTAAACATTATTTTTGCATCCCAAACAATTTTTTAAGCCTAATTTTAAAGGCCAATATAAAATTTTAAATTTTCAATAAGGGGGTTTTTTTCCCCCCAAAAAAAAAACCATTACTATTAAAATTTTAAGAAAAGGGGGCGAAACCAAATTTTTATCAAACATTATTATATTAATTTTTTTTTTTATTAATTTAAAATTTCAATTTGTTTATTTTAAAAAATAAAAAAATTTTTTGTTTTTTAGCCCCAAAATTTTTTAAAAAAGTTTGACATCAAAAATTTTTTAAATTGGATATTTATAAAAATTTTTAAAAAAAATTTTGAAACTTTGTATTATTTCTTTCCAAAATTTGTAAAATTTTATAATTTTAAAGTGAAGAGCCTTGGTTAAAAATAAAAAATTGGAATCCAAAATTTTGAATGATTGTAAAATTTTTCATTTTTTTAAATTATTTAAAGGTTTTTTAAAAAATGTTTTTTTTAAAAAAAATAAAAAATTAAAAATTTTTTTATTTGTTTTATTAAAATTTAAAAAATTTTTAGCATTAATAGTTTAATTTTTTTTATCATAAAAAATTAAAGTAAAATTTTAAAAACATTAATTTTAATTAGAAAATTTTTTTAAATTTTTTTATTTAATTTAAAAAACTTAAAAATGGAAAATTTTTTTTTCGTTTTTATCTTTTTTTAGCTTATTATAGTCCAAAAAAACAAAAAAAAAATGGCTGAGTATTTTAGTATTTTCTTTATTTAACATATTTTAGAAGCTTTTACAGAAAATGTGCATTTTACCGGTAAAGTATTATTTTAAAGTCCAAAGTTAATTAAAAATTAAAAAGATCTACTGCCAATTTTGGTGCTGTTTATTTTATGGTCAACGTGTTATCTTGGTTACCCCAATTTAATTTTAATTTAATCAAATTCAGTATTAGTATTCTTTTGCCTTAAAATACTTTAATATTAAAGAAAACTTTTTATAAAGTAAAATAAGGGCAAAATTAAAACCTTTGGCTAAGAAATATTGGTTTTAAAATTTAATACATATTAATCTGTTTATTTTTTGGCGAGCTACCTTAATTACAATTATATTTTTTTTCTTAGAAAAGAATTATAAAGTAATTTTCGAGATTGTCATGTCATTAATTAGGTTTAAAGACAGGATTTTAGGCAAGAAAATATCCTAGAGCATAAAGGTCTTGTATAATTTAAAAATGTTTTTATAGAGTATATTTTAATTATTAACCCTTAACCGGTCTGGTATCCTATTCTGAACATGAGACGCAATGTTTTAAAGTCCAAAATAAAAACTAGAAATGAAAATAAACGTCCATTTTTATCTAATATTCGTTACATAGATATAACTATACTAGATTTTGAAAAAATGAAGTAAATTTTATTAAATTTGTAAAGAAAAATAGGCTAAAGACAAAATAAAAAAATTATATTGATAAAAATAAACAGTAATTTTTTAATAAATTTTGAAAAAGCCAAAACGGTTTTTAATAAATATAATATAAATTTTGGTGAACGGGTATTTATTAAGCCTTTGATTAAACAATAAGAACTTACAAACATAAATATTTAGTAAAAGTCTGATTGCAGCAAATCCCTAAGTTTTGTGCTTAAAGGTGCAGGGGTGCAATTTTGGATCTGTGCCTCTCTTACAACAATATTGTGTTGTCAAGTTTTAAATGGTCGAACTTCTAACGTTCACCACCCGTACCCATTTTTTTCCTACATACATGTTTTATAAGTGTCACGTAAGTTTGTTTTATCATTTGCATATGGCCTTTAAACGGTGTAAATCTTAACCATCTTCGGTTTGCTGACGATATTGTGCTTATCTCGGACTGTCTGGGGAAGGCACTAGCATTTGCTTCACAAAAAGTAGGTCTTAAAATCAATGTAAGCAAAACACAATTTATGACAAATTTGGTCCCCAGCCGAAACATACTACTACAAAGAGGAGAGATCCCCCAAGTTACAGCCTACAAATATGTAGGACACGAAATTAGAGTAGCCGAGACAACCAGACCTTGAGATTGAAAAAGGGGAATTGGGCCAACTTGGGCAGCCTTTAAAGCTAAACATATTTTTAAATCAGAAATCCCCATCTGCCTTAAACGCAAAGCCTTTGATCAGTGTGTTTTGTCAGTCCTGACCTATGGCGCGGAGACTTTAACGTTAACACGGAGATCGGCAAACAGAGTGAGAGTTGCGCAGCGAGCAATGGAACGATCGATGCTGGGAATCACAATAAGAGATAAAGTCCCAAACGAACAAATTCGACACAGAACCAGAGTCACGGACGCAGTGGAGCGAATGGCGTGTTTGAAGTGGAATTGGGCAGCACACGTTGCAAGAATGAACAACGAAAGATGGACCAAAAGAATTATGGAATGGCGCCCCAGAGATAAAGCTCTAAGAAATAGAGGACGTCCCCCAACCAGGTGGACGGACGATATAAAGCGTATTTCTACAAACTGGATTCAGGATGCCCAGAACCGAAATATGTGGAAAATATTGAGAGAGGCCTACGTCCAGCAGTGGACGAGACAGGCTGCGTGATGAATGCCTTTAAATTAAGACAATTTTGAATTTAAATCACGTTCTTCGACACATTGTCCATACCACTACACTGTCCATTTTTGTCATATTACGATTTATTAAGACTTCTCTCATAATTATTAATAATATCTAAATAAACACGTTTTGATTTTCTGGTCATTTTTTGATATTTACCACACCTTAAAATATCCTACAAATGTTTCTGCATCGTCTTCCAAACGTCTGCATAAAATTGTCCCCCTTTTAATTTATATAAGAATATAACCTGCCATAATATAACAATGTATTATCGACCCACATGAAAAAGATTGGGTATGGCACAGATATGTGGGCCGCCCCATTTAGGAGTAAGAAAGAATTGTTTAATTGAAGTGGTATGTCAGATGACGCCGGACCAGTTAGTATTAATCTTTTTTAATATTGTTGTTAGTTTTATTTAAAGTAAAGCTATGTCATGGCTTACATTAAGACTCCTTAGTTTCTGATAATGATTATGGAGTCATCGTACTTTTTTGTGACAAAAAAGATACCAGTACCCATTGCAACTTAAGATAAGCTCTATAGTAAAGTTATTGTATGCTAAGACGACAGTGATGCCAAAAAATTTGTTTTTTTGAGACTTGTCAGATATGCAATGAATTTTTTTTTATTTACCTATTAAAACAAAAAAGGCTTATTTATAAAGTCAATAATGTTTTTTTTTGTGAAAAGTCCAGCCGTGTACGCCAGTTAAAAACAATAATTGGCGTTTTCAAATATTGTTTAATTTTTGATTCATCAAGAAAATTTCTAAAATTTAAGCGCTACCGTATTAGTAGCGTGTTAATGTCATAAGATTCTCATATTAACATGAAAACTTTATATTTTTGGGCACACACTGTCATGTATTCTCTTCTTCTTCTTCTCTTCTTCTCTTCTTTTTTTTGTGCCTTATCTTCCATTTTCCTTTTATACAAATTCTCTCATTAGTCTTGTTCCTTCTACAAGTCTGTATAACCGCGAGACTAGTTGGTTGTATATTTCTGTGGGCTCATTTTCGGTTGCCTAAATAATGCCTGTCTTTTGCACAGGAATTGGTAAGCTGTTGCTTCCCCCTTGTTACACATTCTGCAACTTTGGTCCCCATTGTATGAGCCTATCTTGTGCGGGCGTCCTCTTAGATTATCGTGCCCTAGTAGCAGTCCTACTGTTATGCAAAGTCTTTTTCTTCTTTTTTAAGTAGTTTTTCCTTTGTTCTTTTGATGAAGTTTTTTCCTTTCTCATTCTACCGATACTTGACCGGTATTTCTCGTGTTTGTTTCGGATTTATTTCCTGGTTTGCCCTCATGCTGTGGTTTTGGTAACTCCAAGGGCAGGTTCTAGTCCAAAGTTTTGTGAGGATGATCCCTATCTCGCTAGCTCATCCACTTTTTTGTTGCTTTTTATTCCCGAATGTCTTGATACCTACAGGAGAATAGCCCTGTCAGCTTGGACGTTACAATGGGGTTTTTATCCCCCTAGTGCCCCCCCGGATATCTCTTTTTAGTCCGCTTGTTTTTATAAACCCTTTTATTATTTTCTTTTGCACAGTGCAGTAAAGCATATATTTCCATTTGAAATATAGAACTGTGTGTTTTAAGTGGAATGAAGAATTGGCAGTTCCTCATTTTACTTTACACGCCCGCTCCATTTCCCTGCTTGGTTTTGGATCCATCTGTATCCAGATGATGTCATGTTGCCTCTGTCAATCTTTTAAATTAAAATACAATAGAGAAATAACGAAAATGACACGTTTAATTAGGATTTAACATATCCATTTACATTTTCTACTAAGAAAATGTAGTACAACTATAATCTAAAAAGATTAGTAATTATGGTTGCAAACGCAGTTAACCAATAAAGACCTTTTTTTTATTTGTTTTTAGTAACGTCATTTTAAAATAAAAATTACAGTTTTCAAGCATAAATGTGGCGTATGTGCCGAACAGGGAGTTATCGCATAAATTTAAGCCCGAATTTAGTTCCTAAAGTAAAATTATCTGTTTTATTTTTTAAAAAACCTTGAAAAAATTCTGATTAGGTCTAAAATATATAAATTTGAGCCCGAATTTAGTTCCTAAAATAAAATTTTTTGTTTTATTATTTAAAAAACCTTGAAAAAATACTGATTAGGTCTGAAATATATAACAACCTACAACGTACGGTAATTTTTATGCTCTATTTAACTAGACTAAGCCAATTACAGATTAAGCCAAACAAAGCTCTTTACTTATTACAATTTCAAATGTTGCTAATACTGATTTGAAATCTCCTTCAATATTAGATAGGTAAAGGAGGTTAAAGCGAAAAGGACATTTAGGATAACTGGCCCTTAGGATCGCATCTATCTAAAATTAATAAGCGTCAAATATATTTCAAGGCATTGTAAAGACATGCTAAATTTTACCCAATAATTTTTAATCCAAATAAATTATATACCTAATTGGATTTATTATTTTATTTTAAATTTCAAAATTAAAATAACCTCTGTATTTAAAAAGATTTTTTTGTTGTTTTATTAGGTTAAGCCATAAATATGCTTTTCTTCATTACACATTTAAATGTGGTTAAATAAAGTTAAAAATACAACTTAACCTTTTTTAGCAAAATTTCCAAATCTTTTTTTTTAATAAAGATACTGGCAGCTATGACTATTAGGGTCAGTTGCTTTAAAATTACGAGGCCTCGAATGAAAAGCCGATCAAAGTAATTACACCTTCTTCGTCTCCATTAGGAATGATTACAACATCATAGGTCAAATACAAACTTTCCCAAACAAGGTAGAACAAAGAGGCACATTACGACCACCCGGACCACCTCGTCAAAAAACTCTAAAGTAAACAACCTTTGTAGTAAAATGTTACAAATATTATTGTGCACCATCTAGGTGTATTAGGCAAACATATTCAGAAATTGCTTAAAGGACACCTAAAATTAAAATTGGCCCCTGTTAGTCAAAGGATACATGAAATTTATATAAAAACTTTTGCCACTTTCAGGTAGGCCATGCACAGCAAAGGCTAAAACATGTGATTTTATAAATATAAAGCCCCCTAAGATAGCTCGGTAGCTAGAACCCCCCCCCCAAAAGATGTGCCCCAATAACACGTTTTATGTAATATAAATTTAGGTAATTTAATTTCTTTTGGTACCATATAATAAATCCTATTTATTTTTACAAAAAAAAGGTATCTTTAGTGAACTTTATATTTTGTCTCTTATCCAATAAAATAAGTAAAAAAAAATATTTTTCGATAAAAGAACTAACAAAGTTTCTAACTGAAAATTACACAGCCTCGCAAAAAAAGTTGAAGGTACGAAAGACCATGGTATCTTTATGTTTTTGGGGTCGCTGAATACGAATATGTGATCAGTTTAATATCAACGGTTCATGGTTAGAAAATATTTTTAGGTCAAATGTACAAAATTACAAAGCCCCACCTAAAAAGCACGAAGGGCCGAAAGACTTGATCATGGTATTTTTTGTTTTTGAGGTCGCTGAATCCGGATCCGGGTCGGTTTAACATCATCAAGTTGGGATCAAGGGCATATCAGGGTCAAATCTGCAAAATTAATCGCAAAGAAAAGTGTATACCTATGTCTTTAAAGTCGTGACGAAGAATCCGTGGTCAGTTTGACCCCGCTAAATTTGGTTGTGATTTGACCTTAAAATGCCTTTGACCTTGACCTGATGAGGTCAAACTGGATTTAGATTCAGGGTCCCCAAAAACATAGAGATACTATGAACAAGTCTTCAAGAATTCAATTTCTTTTTGTAGCGCATTTCAATGTCATATCGCAACCAAATTTGATGGAGTCAAACTGACCACAGATTCGTATGAAGCGATCGCAAAACATAAGTTTACACTGTTAAAATTTTGTGTGATTAATTTTTCAGATTTGGTCTTAAAATGCCCTCGACCCTGACCTGATGGATCAAACTGGATTCCGATTCAGCGAACCCAAAAACATAAAGATACCATGGTCAAGTCTTTCTGACCTTTAACTTTTTTTGCAAGGCTGTGTAATTTTCAGTTAGAAACTTTGTTACTTTTTTTTAAAAAAAATAATTATTTTTTTAAATTATTTCACTTGAACATGAAACAAAATATAAAGTTTATTAAAAAACCCTTTTTTTTTGTAGAAACAAATAGGGTTTTATTATATGGTACCAACAGAACTTAAATTACATAAATTTATATTACATAAAACGTGTTTTTCGGGTATATCTTTTGAAGGGGTTCTAGCTATCGAGCTCTCTTAGGGGGCTTTTTTTTTTGGATTCAGCAACCTTAAAAATAAAAATACCAAGATCAAGTCTTTCGGCCCTTAGTGTTTTTTTTGTAGGGCTTTGTAATTTTGTAGGTTTGACCTTAAAATATTTCCTAACCATAAACCGATAAGATCAAACTGATCACATATTCGTATTCAGCGACCCCAAAAACATAAAGATACCAGGTCAAGTCTTTCGTATCGTCAACTTTTTTTGGGGTGTGTTACTAATAATTGGCCATGAATTGACTGGTATTTGATTTGTGAGGCGTTAAATTTTTTTTTTTTTTATTGTTATCTAAATAAAATTTAAAAAAAATACAAAAAAAAAATTTTTATAAAACTTTAAAAAAAAATCAGTCATATTTAACTTAGCAGACTCATGAAAAAACGTGATATGGCAAATTATGCAAGGGTTATTGCAAAAATAACAAATAAAAGAACAAATACAAGTCGATCCATAGTCGACTAATATTAAACTTTTATTAGAACTGTCGTTAATTTATTTTCGTATCCAGATAAGTGATAAATTTTAAAACAATTTTACCAGAAAATAGCTCAAAATACAAATATTGACTAAAAATATTTTTTGTGTAGAAATGATAAAGGTTTCATTACTTCGTGCCAAAGCTACCAAGATTCCTCATATAAAAAATTTGGTGCGTAATTTACCAAACACCCGTTATGTAACGGTCTTAGAAAAATTTACTGAATTTAAAAAACCAATAACATGCAAGGTTAGAAAATAAACAATTTTCCCAAATTTGGGTAGCTTATCTTAAACGGTTCTAGAGATACCAAGCAAAATGTGATTTTAGGGCCCATCTTTTGGGGGCTCTAGCTATTTTAGGGGCATATTTCAAAACAGGGTAACTCTCCTGTGGGTACCAGGGCATTCCGGAATAGATGGCAACGAAAAAGCGGATAAACTGGCAAGAAATGGATCATCCATCCACACCATATTTTGGACCAGAATCTGCCCTTGGAGTGACCAAAACCACAGCACGAGAGCAAACCAGGAAATGGATTCGAAACAAATACAAGAAAAACTGGGAGAACCTCGGTAGAATAAGACAGGGAAGGGCTTATAAGGGGGTTTAACCAAAAAAAGAAGGAATCTCTCAGACAAAGTAGGAAAAAAATTTTTATAACAGTAGGGTTGTTTTAAAGGTCACGATAAACTAAGAGGGCCACACAAGATAGGCTTATACAATGGGGACTCCAGTTGCAGAATGTGCGACGAGGGGGGGGAAAATGCCTACCATATTCTGTTCGAATGTAAAGCGTTAATCAGAAAAAGACAGGCACTATTTGGGCAACCAAAAATAAGCCCACAGGAAATACCCAAAAAAATCTCGGGGTTATACAGACTTGTAAAAGGAACGACACTAATGCAAGGATTGGTATAAAAGATAAAGGAATTAGACCCAAAATCCCCAAGATGCGCTGCCTCCAGTAGTAAATCAACACGGTTCCCAGAAAAAAAGAAGAAGAAGAAGAAGAAGAAGAAAAAATAAAAAAAAGATGTAAACTTTTTTATATTTTAGGGTTAAATAAGTCCGAAAAGTATTGCCCACCATTTTGAATCACTAAACGTTAAATATTATTCCGCTTACTATTTGCTTCGGTTTAATTAAAGAAAGAAATTTTCGCTTTTAATTATCTGTTAATAAAATTACTTTTTTTAAAATACAACGACAAAAACAATATTGTTTTTTTAAATAAAGTTAATTTTTAAAAAAAGGGAGACAATTATAAACAATAAAAAAAAATTTGGGGTATTGAATTGTATTTAAAGTTTGTCCAAATAAGTGTTAAAAAAATTTAAGTAAAGTTTAAATAATTAAAAAATCTTTAAAAAACTTTTTCCCTGCAAGTTTTTTAAAATAAATTTACCTCTTTTTTTTTATTTTTTGGGTTTGTTAAAAAAATTTTTTTTTTTTTTTTTTTTGGTTTTTTTTAAAAATTCCCGGGGCCGCATTATCTTTCAAAATAAAAAAAAATTTAAAACTTTTTTTACTTGATATGCAAAAAAAACCAAACTTACTTTAAGGGTCTCCAAAAAAAAATTAGCATCAAAAGAAAGGAATAACAAAAGAATTTTAATAAAAAACAAAGGCTTTGTTTTAAAGTAAAGTTTCATTCAATGAACATCGTTTGTTTGCGGTTTTATAGATTTTTTTTTTTTGGGCAAAATGATAAAAAAATTTTTTTTTTTAAAATGTATATAGTGTTGACAAATGCGTAAGCAAAAAATATTTGTTTAACAAGAAAGTTAAATAACCTGCATTTTTAAATTTGTCTAAACCTTGAAACTTTCTAGTAAGTGGTGCTTTATAAGATATTAATTAAAAAAAAATTTTTAAATTTAGCAGTTTCTTGTAAAGTCAAAATAATTTTCAAATTTGGTACTTACTGGGAGTCAACGAATTTATTAGGCAGTCAAACTTCTAAAGTATAA